>PVIR01002771.1:71917-97667 GCA_004026965.1 Petromus typicus
CACGGTTCACCAACCCTGGTCTCTGCTAGTCCCGCCACATGAAAAGGACTGTCCTCCCTCTCCACGGCCACCTTGGGATTTTATTTTTATTTTTATTTTTTTGAGACAGGGTCTCGCTTTGTAGTTAAGGCTGGCCCTGAGCTCAGTCTCAAACTCATATCACAGCAATCCTCCTGCCTCTGCCTCCCGAGTGCTGGGACCACAGGCATGAGCCATCACGCCCGGCACTGTGGTATGTGGCACTGGTTGCTGCTGGGCGTGAGTCTCCATGCCCGGCATGGTACGTGGCTACCGGGGAATCGAACCCGGGCCCTTGCGCTTGCAAGACAGGCGCCGGAACCACTGAGCTAACTCCCCGGCCCCCACAATGGGCTCTTTCTATCCTTGGAAGCTCTCACGGTTCACCAACCCTGGTCTCTGCTAGTCCCGCCACATGAAAAGGACTGTCCTCCCTCTCCACGGCCACCTTGGGATTTTATTTTTATTTTTATTTTTTTGAGACAGGGTCTCGCTTTGTAGTTAAGGCTGGCCCTGAGCTCAGTCTCAAACTCATATCACAGCAATCCTCCTGCCTCTGCCTCCCGAGTGCTGGGATTACAGGCGTGAGCCACCACACCCCGCACTGTGGTATGTGGTACTGATTGCTGCTGGGGTGAGTCTCCACGCCCAGTACTGTATGTAGTTAACCAGGGATCGAACTCCGGCCCTTGCGCTTGCAAGATAGGCGCCAGAAACACTGAGCCAAATCCTCGGCCCCACCTTGGGATGTTTTAAGGCTCACAGTAATTCTGTGAAAACTTCCTTGCCTGTTCCCAAAGAAGTGTAGTTGTTCTCTACAATTTTTATACAATGTGGTTACAACTTCTTTTAACTCTCTAGACTACAAGTTTATCTTAAGGGCCTCATTTTTTAAAATCATCTCCTACTACATTTAAATAAACTACATGTGCCACGGCACTAGCGACAATAAATTAATACATCCTTTGGAAGGAAATCTGTTGGTACATGTTAAGAACCAATTCTGTTACTGTTTTTGGTTTGTTTTTTACTGACAGGAAAAAACAGAAAACAACATAAGATTAGTTTCATAAACCATAGCATAACCTTAAAAATGAGACACTTGTTGAAAATTAACTTCAAAAGAGAACCAAGGTATTTACAAATTATTCAATTTAACAGGAGCTGAGTATCATGTTGTACACCTGTAATCCTAGAACCTAGGAAGGCTGAGGCAAGAGGTTTGCAAGTTCATGTCCAGTGTGTGCAACTTAATAAGGCTTTCATTATTTCCTTCAGCCTCCAATGTCCCAATAGAAGCTTGGCACACGTGTTCTTGTTTATATAATCAGCAAGAAAATGTTCCTGCATGTTTATAAAAGTGCAGTGCTAAGAAGTCACGCCCTGTTCCCCACATGCCTTTGTCCAGTTCTCTCAGTGTTGATTCTACCCACTCACCAGATTTATGTCTGGCCCCAGAATTGTGAGGAGCTCCCCTTGGACATATCTCAGGGTGACAGAAAAGCCTTAGGTTTGACTTGAGCATTCTTCTTCTGGTTCTGGCACAATTCTATTCAAGGACTCTGGGCTCTCCCTTATTCAAGGCTGCTGAGTTCATTTGTGCTCATCTGGTGACTGCGCAAGGACACTGACCGCCAGCACGCAGCAGGTGCCCTTGAAGGGCATGGGAAGCAACAACTTGGAATCAGAAGGCAAAGATGCTGTGAACAAGGCATTTCACATTCTCAGCCTCGGCCTCTTTGCCTGTTAATTGGTGATAAAAACACCTAAATATGATGGGCATGCAGACAAAGGATGAAGGAGATAAGAGTGCTGAGCACAGTACTTGAGGCAAGGTTCAAGAAACACTGGGCATGGTGGCACACACCTGCAATCTAAGCACTTGGGAGGCTGAGGCAAGAGGATCACATGAGTTCAAGGCCAGTTTGAATTGCATAGTGAGTTCAAGGCCAACCTGAAATACACAGTGAAAAAAACAAAACCCATCTTGAAACAGACAAGCAAAAAGCTCAAGGAATATCTCATTCATTCTCAGACTTTAGACATCAAACCTAAAGAGGTCTCATTTTCCTTCCCACCTTTGTCCTGCTATTTTAAGTGAAGGATCTAGGTCCAAATAATGTCTTTTTCAGGACTCTCATATAATTCAGGAGGAGCATGATGTAGGAACAACCTAGTTTGAATTCTGGCTGTATCACTTCTAAGCTGCAGGAATTTGGATTTATCTCTACCTGTAAAATAAATATAGTAGCACTGGTTTCATAGCATTGACCTGACTTGTATCAAGTAAATTATAAGATACTAAAACTTTGGTAATTATTTCATCTTACTTGGTGCACTAAAGCAGCTTACATAGTTCCCTAAAAACTACACAAATGACCGTGCTGCCCCCCTGTGGACATAAGGGCACAGCGCAGGTACCCCAGAAAGACTGGTGGGAGAAACAAGATCATACAAAAGGCAGGCCGTTCTCTCTTCTGGTATAAAGTTCATGCTTTACCTCGAAATATTAGGGGGATATATCCAAACCTAAACTCCAACATTAATGTGCCTGTTCAAATGCAGATCAGTACTGATTCAATAGGTCTGGAGAGGGACACAATCTGTAATAAGCCCTCAGGTAACACGAAAGCTAGTGGCACAAGAACCATTCTGAATTAAGGTTTGAATTATAAATGTGACATAACAAGAACTATTTAGTAACTGTCTATCATGTGCCAGTTACTAAAAGAGCCAGGTGACCTATTCTAACTTAGTCTTCAAGACCCTGGGGTGTGGGTGTTATTTATCTTCAGGTCCTAGGTGAGCAAACTGCACAGAGAAAGCAAGCAGGTTGCTTCATCATAAAGCCAGTAGGACTGGGCCTTGGGTTTCAATTTAGGCAGCCTGTCCCCAGAGCCTGCTAAGGAAATGACTCTAACTGTGTGGGGAGAGATGACCTGGTGGTAAATCGGCAACACTACCAGAGTGAGCAGGGTGAGAGAAGAACACAGCTAAGCAAGGGAGTGGCTGTGCAACAGAAAACAGGGACTGCAAAAAGAATGGACAGCATGTCGTGGCAGACTGCTATACAAGGGGGACCAGTGAAGGGGATTCTGGGTACTTTGTCCAGACTACTGGAAACATAGTTCTACTTCGTACTGAGCTAGGAAAGAGGAGCAAGAACAAATCTCAGGGAGGCAAGGTCAGTATAAAGTGGGTTTTGGTCATCTGGGAGACACGAAAGAGTAGATGGACCTAGGTCTACAGCTCATGGATGTGATCTGGGTTATGGACACAATTTTGGTGTTGGCATAAGTACTGCTACAAATGACTGAGGTCCCATGTGCAGATTGTCCTGTTCTGCATCAATGGAGCAAGGACAGGAATCCAGGCTCCTTTGGACAGTGGCAACAGTGGCTCCTCCACCCATGATCACTGTGGATCTTAGGTCTAGGGAGCAGGCAGAACATAAGATACTGACAGGCTACAGGGCAAGCGGTTTGGGGAGTCTTTTTTTTCTTTCTTCAGTGCTGGAGACTGAACCCGGCACCTCTGCACTGAGGTATACCCCAGCTCTGCACCCTACTTTCTGAGAGTCTCTCAGTAACTTCTCTATGCTGCACATGAACTCACATTCTTCCTCCCTTGGTCTCCCAGAGTTCTGGGATTACAGATATGCACCACCACACCTGGCTCTTTTTTGGAGTTCTGTGGCAACTAAGTCTAATGAATTATCCCTTTCCCCTAGGTCAGCAGAAATAAAGATGACTCTACAGAGAAAGGCCAGCTGAATAAAGGTTGGGAAATATTTATTTTCTTCAAACAAGGTCATAAATAACAAAGAAACAAAGTAGGTCCCAGACTCTGGACCATGCAGTGGGACAGGGAAAGGAAGTTGTTGGGTGAAAGGTGGAGGAGACTACCTAAGACAGTCACAAAAAGATGGGTGGTAGGAAACTCCCCCTCCTTGCCCTTGGAAATGGCGTGCCTGGGCAGCAAGGGGAGATCTCAGTGCTGGGATGTGGCACTAGACAAGGCCAGAGACTGAGGGTGCAAAGTTGTAATGTTTCTATGGAGACTGACATGAAGACCACAAATGGCCATGAGAAGCTATGGGTATAAGAAAAGGCAAGTGGGCGCTCTGCACACCTCCAGGAACCAACTATGAAAATGGTTACATTATTAAAAACAATTCCACAGGCTTCAGCCTATGGCTTTGTGCATGGGCTGTATTTAACCTGGGTTGTTTATGGGCAGGTGAGGGCTCAAGAAGCCCCTGGAGCAGCCTGGCCTCAGCCCAGGGCAGGTGCCCAGACATGTGGGAGTGGGACAGTGGGCTCACCCAGGCAGGGGGGCCATGTGCTTGCACTAGCTGGACCTGATTTTCAGACTGGTTTCTTGTGATGCTTACTACCCACAACTCCTCCCGTCCCTAAGGCTGGGTTCCTGGCCTCTCTGGGTCTTCTGAACCTGTTAACAGCAAGACTGGGATTAAAAGGTACCTGACTGGTATTTTACTTGAAAGGGAAAAATAAGGATCACCCTGTGCATTGTCCATCCCATGAGGTAGGGTAGGACCATGCCAAGAACAATATCAAGGAATGAAGGTCCCTGAGCCTAGGGAAACATTTGGACCCAGACGTATTGCCCGAGGCCAAGAATCAAAGCCCAGGGTGGTAGCTCTAGAGGCTTCACCCTAAGCAAGGCAAGGAGAACAGGCAGGGGTTAACCCTGCCCAGGGAAGGGTTAAGAGCTAGGGACTCCAGACTGGGGGAGGCCAATGCTGGACAAGAGGCCTGAAAAACAATGCTTTGGGCAGGAACACACAACAGGGTTTATACAACTGGGGATGCCCATCTATGGGGAGCCAGTGTCGCAAGGCTGGACAGGATGGTAAGAAGGAGACAGCGGCATCACAGTGGCCTCTGGTACGATGTATTTACAACAGAGCTCAACGTTGAGGGCAGATGGACAGCAGGTCACTAACAGGCAGGAAACACACTGTCAAGAATAAAAAAAGAAGGGAAAACAAATTTAGTCATTCCTAGCTTTTCCTCTGGTTGTTATGTCCTCTTCAGGAAGCCTTGTTCTAATGACCACCATGGTCCTTCAGATCTGTCCCATCTCATCACTGCCCCGTCCACAACTAGATGTAGGATTTGCTCTCAAATGCATTGTTCATTGGGCCAAGGCTCCAAATAATCTAGGGAACTAATCTATTCAAACACTATTAACTCTTCATTGTTGATTTTTGGTTCTCAATGGCTCAGCTGCTAGAAGTGTGATGTGATGTAAGAGTGTCACTTCTGCAGCTCACTGTAACAGGTTCCTGTCATCATCTCTGATGCCTAACCACCCCTACACTCTCATCAAGGCCCCCATTCAGAGCTGTCTCAGACTGAGAAAATGTCTTCAAATTTTCTGAGGTCAGTGAGCCAGTTCTCCACTTGCCAATGGCAAGAGTGACTCCTTATGATGCCAATCGAAGGAGAGCCTTCCAAAACACAGACTAAGAACTCATGAGGTGGGCCACACTGCCTGATTAGGGTCAACCCGACTCTCCTTTCTCCTCAACAAAGAGCCCAGCTCGCTAATCAGATGAAAAGCTGAGAGGCCTGGTCCCCATTCTTCCTGTAGATCAGTGGTTTTCTTACTCTTGCCTCCCTTGAGACATACTGTAATATGTGGAGGTATTTTTGGTTGGAACAGTGTGTAGGAGGTGCTACTGGCATCTAGTGAGTAGAGGTCCAAGATGCTGCTCAACATCTTACAATACATAGGACAGACAACTCTACAACACAGAACCACACATCCTGTAATCTGCTGGGGTTGAAAACCCTGCTCTAGATTTCTATGCAAACGCCATGACTTGCCCAGATCAAGAGAAGAGATAAAGAACTTTTCTAGAGGGCTGAGGATTTAGCTCAGTGGTTCTGGCATCTGCCTGGCAAGCGCAAGGTCCTGAGTGCAATTCCAGGTAACCACATACCACAATGCCAGGCATGGTGGCTTCACGCCTGTAATCCCAGCACTCAGGAGGCAGAGGCAGGCAGATTGCTGTGAGTTTGAGGCTAGCCTGGACTACACAGTGAGTTCAGGGCAAGTGTGAACTACAAAGCGAGACCCTATCTCAAAAAAAAAAACTTATTCCCAACTCAGCCTCCTCAAAAGAGGAACCTCAAAAAGAAATGTGTGTCATATTGAGGGCAAGAGGTAATGTGTAACTTAACCACAGCAATAATCTATTAGCACAACATGTATGACTATCCAACATGGCTTTGTAGAAGTATGGTTGGTAGGGTCTATACTGAGAAGAGGAAAAAGATGGTGACCCAGAGCAGGTAGTGATTAGGCAGAGATATTCACAGCCCTCAAAATACCAATGTGTTGATTTTTGCCAGCACTGCTGGGCACCTCTGTCCTTGCACATCCTTACCACTGGAATCCACCAACGGGCTCTGCAAACCTGTGCCGGATCAGGAAAGTGGCAATAGCTTCAGCGACCTGAAAAGCAAAAAGACATTTCAAGTTACATGAAAGCAAGTGATGGTGCTGAGCCTTGGAAGTTCTGTGGGCTCCTCCTGGAAGGAGAGGCTAGACAGTGTCATGAACTCCATCAGTCTGGGTACCTTGGTATCAAGAGGGCCTTGGCAAGTCAAGGACACTCCCCACCTCCATCCTTGCTAGGAATTGCTCCAGATAGGTCAAGAGGAATGAAGGTATATTGATCTCCTTATAGTTACAACACACCTTATTCCACAAGAGAAACCCTTAGTATTTACCCTGACGAAAGTTTAAGGTGCAGTTCAACCCTCATCATCCTTTCTTCCATCTGGCTTTTAAAAGGGGTAATGGAGTGGTAGAGCTTTAAAGTCTTAACTTTTGGCCCATGGGATAAAGCAGAAGTTCCTCAGCTAAGACACAACAAAGGCAAGACCACAGGCAACTGCTAGGGAGATGTGTGGGGAGCTGATGGAATCGCACAGACCCCACAGTGGCTGCTTCAGGTAAGCACTGAGATTCAGGGGCTCCAATCTGCTGTGACACCCAAGTTTACTCTCACAGTTGTCCTTTTACATTCATTAAGCACCAGATTCACCTTGTCAGGGGCATCCTCATGGACTGCATGGCCACACTGGGGTAGGACCTGCATCTGGAACTTCCCTAGAGAGGAAAAAAAGCTGAGCAATTTTGTGGATTAAAAAGAGTTGTCTCCTTATCAACTCTAGAGCTTCACAAGTCCTAATCCCTTATGCCCATAAAACTCTAGTCAATTCCAAAGTGTTTGATGAGGACATTAAAACCAGTAATTGTAACCTTGAACCAATTATTTTTCCTACTTTTTCCTTCCATACTTTAGTGTATGTTCACTTTGGACAAGACACATAGCAGAAAATATCTGTCCTCATGAGACTAGTCCAGTATGGGAGAAAACACAAAACCAATATTTGAATGCAGTATATCTTTCGTATCAAGAAACTGGGCACATGGGTGGAGCTTTAAAAGCTTGGGAAAGGGGGCCTCATAATCCAGCAGGTATCCAGGAAGGCTTTTGAAGAGGGAAGAAAGGAAAAAAGGCTTTAAATGGTATTTGTTCCTCAAAATAAAAGAAGGTTAACAGAGTGTTTATGAGAATAGTTAGCAGTAAGGCTAAAGATGTAAGCAGGGACATTAAGCATTTTGTAAGATATTTCAAGGTTTTTGGAATTTATTATTATAAAAGTTGCTATCTGAGTGATTAAGTGCCACACAATATGTATTAACTACTTTCTTACACTGTCTAATGGGATACTATAAGCTTACAACTAATGTTACCATTTAGCATAAATAAATGAGCTGAGGATGTAGCTAAGTAGTAGAGCACTTGCCTAATGTGCTTGAGGCCTGGAACTGAGCCTCTGGGCTCAATCCCAAACCAAAAAAAAAAGAGAGGGAGTTGAATGATAGAGATCCCCAAAGAAATAAAGGATAAGGGACCCACAGTGCTCATATGCAGAGACCAGACTTTCTGAGCTTCAATTTTTTCTTTTATAAAATAAGGGAATAAGCTCTAGAGGTCCTAATCATATTTTATGGTCTTGCCCAGTTACACAATGCTTCCAGAAGTTTCTAATGTACTCTTCTATCAATTGTTAAAGCTGATTCTCAAATCTACCCTATAAAATAACAGAGGATAAATATTACATTTTTAAAAATTCAAATCTTTATTGGTACATTATATATACACATCACGATTGCACTCAACAATGAGAATTTGTACCAGTATTTAACACAACTTCTCATTTTTCCCATGCCCTTACCTACCCTACAATCCCCACCCCCTTATATACCTAAGCTTTGTTTCCTTTTTTATTATAATCTAATTATTTTACCCCTTGTTATTTACCCTCACATTCCATCTCCCTTTGAATATTTTCTATTTCACAGTATCTACCATACAAATATTAAATTTTTTTCTGAGATAATGAAACTGATACCATGATTAGTGAACTATCTTGTCAGGGCTGTTTGATTAGTACAGGACCTTAAACCACTCCTTTCAGTAAAACCCAGCTAGTACCCCTCTCCTCCTGCTTAACCTCGGGAAGCACCAGCTCAGCCATCTTTTTCTTAGATCTCTTAAGGTAGATCCAAATGCATTCAAAATCCAAACCACAGTCAGTGTTCTTCTTGTTTTGTAAGCTTACATTTTACAGACTCTGTTTTTGTCTCCCAAACAGCCTATCAGTGCTATGATAATGGAGCTGTGCCCCAACAAGACCCAACACAGGGCTGGGGTACTGAGTAGGGGCTTAGCAAGTCTTGAAAAATCAAATGATTGAATGAACGATTAGATTCAAGCCTTGTAACTCCAATACCTTGGCCTTTATATTAGATCAGCCTCTGAAGATTCAGGATGTGCTTTTCATTCTTCTTTTGGAAGAATGGGAATAAATAGGTAGGCAGAACTCACACATATTAGTAACACTGTACTGGATACACGTAAAATAACATGACCACAAATAATCTTATAATTATTTTATTTATCAGGAATATTTCTAAATACTCTCTAATTTTTAAGACCTTAGGTTCAGAGAACCTACATTATATAACCAAGTTGCTTCATGAGTAACCAGTAGATTTCTAGGGTCCTATCAAATTTAGCTCATTTGAACCTAGTGCAGGCAAGGCTGTGCTTTAGAATCTATGCAGATTTAGCCACTTCTCTTTGTTCTATAGGGTATCTCTAACCTACTTATTCTTGACATTCACAGGATACTCTCTCAAAAAGAGAAAGTAGTCTTGCCATAGTTGAAGAAATAGAAGGGCACACACTAAGGAACTAGATTTCATATATTTCCTGGACATAGTGAAAAGCACTGCTTCCTGACTCTTCACATATTTTTTCTCATTTGAATCTCATAACTGTATTGAGATATATTATTTCCATTTTATAAATTAAGAAATTCAAGATTAAAGAAGCTAGAAATTCACTATGTCACAAAACCAGTAACAAGGATTCAAATCCAGAACTGCCCAAGACTGGATAGTGATGATCACCACTGGTCTGAAATGCTATTCAAGCCAGGTCAAATGTTTTTAGACAGTCTCAAAGTCTTGTCAGATTCTTATGTTCAACCAGCATCAAGCACAAATCTTGACAGAAACAGCTTAGGAAAGGTATATTTTGAATCAAATTTCAGAAAATACAATGTATCTAATCCTGATTATAAACAGTGCCATTAAAATCCCTGTCCTGGCTCATGGTTCTACCCTAGGACTCAGGAAGGAAAGGGCATGTAAGTTTGAGACAAGAGTTTTATAAGTCATTCAATGGCCTTTGGAAAACTATTATGAAGTAACACAGTTTTTTTCTCTATAGAGAACTTGAGGATGGCATCCAAGTATGGATGTCCAGCAGGTTCAATACACAGGCTCAGCAAAGAAGGGTGAACTGAAATTTAGCTTTGGGATTCACCAGGGTATAAACGGAAGACAGGAAATCATACAGACAGTGAGCAGAGAAGGAAGATCAAGAACAGAAATTGCTTAGACCTGAACCCTTGGTTGGTACCTCTTCTTTCCCAGTCTTAAAGCTGCAATGTCTATTGTCTCCACTTTCACCACCCCTTTCATCTACACTAGAGCAAGAAACCACAGAACTGGCCCCATTGCCATTCGGCAGATATACTTGCACCTATACACAGTGCTCAACCTTTCACTTTCCTATTCATACTTTATGATCCCTTTGAGGCTGCAATTAATTTTCTTATTTCACACATTATTAGAAAACTGATGCTGAGGCAGATTAGAAAGAAATATTCAAAACCTATTTCTCCCTACTTTGAAAACTTTACTTTTACATATTGTATTCTAAACAGATTTTTATAACTTTTGGTATCTAGATTATCCTGGATATTTCCCTTTTCTCAAAAATTGTACATATATTTTATATTTTCCCCCCAAATTATATATTATTCCCAAACTATAATAAAAATATTGACCAATATGTCCATTCGCAATAGTATATACCAACAAGTACTTTATAACTTTCAATTTTAATAACTTTTAAATTCTTGTAACTTTATAACTTTTTCACTCTTGTAACTGAGATATCAGTGGTATTAAAATCCCCATTTTTATCCAGCCATGATGGCACAATGCCTGTAATCCCAGCACTCAGGAGGCAGAGTGAAGAGGATTGCTGTTTGAGCCCTGCCTAAGGTACACAGTACGTTTAAAGCCAGTCAGAACTAATAGCAAGACCCTGTCTCAAAAGATAAAAGTAAATAAATAAATAAAGTTAAATAAAACAAAAATCATTTTTGGATAGAAAAAACAGAAAAGCTAATGCTCAGAAAAGGAAAATACTTGCCCATGAACAGGTCTGATTCTAAAGTTCATACTTTCTCCACTGTACCTCACCTCAGAATATTAATTTTCACACATGCCTGCTTCTCTGCCCTCAGAAATGGGTCCCACGGCATTATTTATAGATAACTAACCTTGCATCTGGCCAATGGTTAGATCTTTGTCCAACCTATCCACACCTAGAACAAAGAAGAAAATCCATAAGTAGCTTACTATAAAAGGCTCTGTGAAACAGGTTTTACCATTCAAGTACCATGTCAAAACTGTTACAAAGTTGTTCACCTGATTCGATTCTTGATGCATCTTCATGACAACCCTGACTCCCAAATGACATATTTTCACTAGATGAAACTTTCTTTTTTTCCTTTTTTTTTTTTTGAGACAGGGTCTTGCTTTGTAGTTAAGGCTGGCCCTGAGCTCAGCCTCATACTCACATCACAGCAATCCTTCTGCCTCTGCCTCCTGAATGCTGGGATTACAGGCGTGAGCCACCACGCCCGCCACTGTGGTATTGGTACTGGTTGCTCCTGGGCGTGTGTCTCCACACCCAGTATTATATGTGGTTACTAGGGAATCGAACCTGGGCCTTGCACTTGCAAGAGGCACTGGAACCACTGAGCTAAATCCCCAGCCTCTAGATGAAACTTTCTAGGTTGAGAATTTTCTGCACTAATTTGCTCATTTAAAGTAGTTTCTGTAAATAAGCTTTTACTGTTTTGATTCTTGTAATATTCACAATTGTTATAATATTGCTATGTCTAGCTGTAGGAGGAGAATTTGGGTTTGCCTAGGTACAAAGGCCATGCCAAAATCAGGCAGGTCATTCCAAGTGGATGCCTATGCTTAGCTACATTAGGGAATGGACAACGGGAAAGAAAGGGGATAGAGTACCTACCACCTAGTCAAATTTGAAAGTTACTACCCAATTAATTAGTAGTTTTAGTGCAATTATATCTAGAAGACCATGTACTCACAGTACCATGGACTCAACTGTGTTTTCCAAAGTTCATGTTGAAACCCTGAACTACCATGTGATAACAGTTAAAGACAGGGTCTATAACGAGCTAATTATGGTTAGACAAGGTCATAACAGTGGGTCTCTGATAAGAAGACACACATCAGGGCTGGAGATTTAGCTCAGTGGTTCTGGCACCTGCCTTGCAATTGCAAGACCCTGGATTCAATCCCTGGTAACCACATATGACAATAATGCCGGGCATGGTGACTCATGCCCACCAGCAATCAGAACCACACACCATAGTGCTGGGCATGGTGGCTCACACCTATAATCCCAGCACTCAGGAGGCAGAGGCAGGAGGATTGCTGTGAGTTTGAGGCTGAGCTTGGGGCCAGCCTGAACTACAAAGTGAGACTCTGCCTCACAACAAAAACAAATAAACAAAAACAGAATTCAACTTTACTGGTATCCTAATCTTGGACTTTCAGTCTCAAAAGCTATAAAGAAACATTTCCCTGTTGTTTAAGCCACTCAATCTATGATATTTTATTATGGCTGCCATACACGCAAACACACACATACTCACACACTTACCAGCCAAGAGCAGCAATTTAGGAACAGGGCAACTAAGAAAGAGATTAGATAAGCCTCGGAACCAGCCATCCCAGTATTTTTCTGTTTTTGCCAGTTCAATTCTCCAGGTATATGGATGGTCTTTCTTGGTCTGGAAGAATAAAAGCAAGTTCTGAGTCTCTAGGAGCAATGCCTGGAGGAAAAGGATAATGACCAGGTCTCTAGGGAAAAGAAAGGGAGGGAAACTAGTACTTATTAAGGATCCACTGTAACCCAGTAAATAATACATATTTACTTCTTATGACAAAATAGCCCAAAATATAAATTATGTAAAGAACAAAATAAGACAGAAGGCAAGGAGGCAGACTTTGTGGAAATGGGAAGGGATCCTGAGGATAGTGAAGGAGAATGGGAGGGAGGAGAAGGGGAAGTAAATACATTAGGATGAGATACATGGATCAATTCCCCAAAATGAGTTTGATATACATTCAATAATATGTATTATTACGTAATTATATGTATTATATAATATACACATAATAATAATAATAGTGTAAATAAATAAAATCAGTGAGAAAATTACTAGAAGTTAGCTAAGCAAGGTCAAAGGATAAGGTCAATCCATATACTGTAATCTGTTCTATTTCTATGTATTGATAACAAGTAATTAGATAACAAAATTAAAGAAAAAAAATTGTTATAATTATGTCAAAATGTAAAGTACGAATGAAGTTAACAACACTGCAAACATAGTACTCAATGTAAATTTTAAAACACTGCTTGGTTTAAAGTCTAAATATCAAAAAACAAGCTTGCTATTATAATTTATAATTACAAGTTTTCTTTTTTCTTTTAGTAAGACTCCCTCTACCTCTCCTTCTATCCTCTTTTTAAAGATATGATGTCTCTCTATGTTGCCCAGGCTGGTTCCAAACTCTTGAGATCAAGTGATCCTGTTGCTTCAGCCTCTCATGTAATATGTGCCATTACACTCAGCTACTTCTACTATTTTCAGTAAACCGAAGAAACTTTAAGACCAAAAAAATGGTAAATTCCAGAACAAATATTATGCTCTTCTTATATCTAGTTGGCGGAATAATTATAAAGATCACATTGGAGTATGAAAAAAATTACGATATAACATTAAGTGACAGAAGCAGAGTGTAATACATCATCTCAGGATTACCATACTTATGAAAGAACCACAAGGGAAAACTGAAAGTTTATTTGTTGGTAGAGTACCTTTTCTCATATTTTGATTTATAGTAATGATACAACGTCCATGCAATAATAATAGTAGTAATGGTAATGCAATAGTAATAGTAATATGAAGAGACATCTATAGCTATTATACTGTGGGAGTTGGAAAGATGGGAACATAATAGCATGTACCAAAAAAGAGAGCTGAACAAATAAATTACTCTACATACTTTTTTACACTGGTCACTTTACAAAAATCTCAATGTGAACATGAAGCAGTAATATACTGTGTTAAAGATCACTGGATAGTTATGATGTCTGTATTACCCAAAGTGATCTATGGATATAATGCAGTCCCTTATCAATATCCTAATAGAATTATTGAGATTTTTTTATGATCTTAAAATCATATGGAAATGAGCTGGGGATTTAGCTCAGTGGCACCATGCTTGTCTAGCAAGTGCAAGGTCCTGAGTTCAAACCCTGGTACCACAAAAAAAAAAAAAAAAAAAAATATATATATATATATATATATATATATATATATATATATGGAATCTTATGAAATCTGGAATAAATAATTTTCACAAAAAGAAACAAAGTTAAAGAATTTATACTTTCTGATTTCAAAACTATTTCCAGGCTGAAATAATTAAAAGTTTGGTACTGACATAAAGACAAACAGATCAAAAGGATTGAACAGAGGGCCTAGAAATAAACCCTCACATATGCGGTCAAAATGACCTTGAAAAGAGTAGCCAGATAACTTGATGGGAAAAGGATAGTCTCTTCAACAAACAGTACTGAAATAACAGAACAAAACACACACAGACGGGCAATAAGCACGTGAATAACCATTAAGATTCACTAGAGGAGTACAAATCAAAACCACATCACATATCATTCCATAACCTATAAGATGATATAATCAAAAAGAGAGATGACAACAACAGTGTTGTCATGGATATAGAGAAGTCTAAATTAAATAGTGCTAATGGAAATGTAAAACATAGTGCTTTAAAAAACATTTTCTCAAAAGAATATACATCGGGCTGGATATGAACTGTAATTTTTATGTTCCAATTGGTCATTGTACAAAAGTATTTTATATCTCATAGTAAACCTAAATATCTCTAATGACAGTGTTTCTACCCCATAAAATGTCTAAAGGCAGACAAAAAGAATGTCATCTCCTCCCCTCTTCCCCACTCATAAAGGAACATCCTTTACCTCCTTTCCAAGAATAAAGGCCTTCACCTACCTCCGTGTCATCTTCCTTTTTCCTTTTGTTTACTGATTCACTTCCTTCCTCATCTTCTTCTTCTTCCTCAATGATTCCTTCCCCTATAGATTTTGAGCCTTCTGGACTTGTAATTCCTTCACACCTAGATTTTTTAAAAGAATAATCATGTATCTCTTTTTATTACAAATTATCTCAGAGATATTCATACTTACAGCCCTTTATCATCAATTGTTAGCTAAAACTTAACACTGGGAGGAGAAGGATATGAACATGTATATTTCTAGGACCGTGGAAGATTATGGCTGATGTGACTCTATACTAAAAGCTGGCTTTCAATATTTATAACCAACAATGACTCACAAAAAGGTACCAATACTGACAAGAGATTTATTGGTATTCTCTGACAGAATCTTTCTAACAATCCTATGAAATAGACCCTAAAGAGTTATTAGTGGACATGTGGTGTAAATTTAGGCCAATTAACTTCAAAGCATGGCATTTCTCTTTTCTTTTTATTCTGGTTTTTTGAGACAAAGTTTTGCTTTGTAGTTCAAGCTGGCCCTGAGCTCAGCCTCAAACTCACATCACAGCAATCCTCCTGCCTCTGCCTCCTGAGTGCTGGGATTACAGGTGTGAGCCACCACACCCGGCACTGTGGTATGTGGTACTGGCTGCTGCTGGGCGTGAGTCTCCACACCCAATATGGTATGTAGTTACCAGGGATCGAACCCGGGTCCTTGTGCTTGCAAGACAGGCGCCGGAACCACTGAGCTAAATCCCCGGCCCAAGCACAGCATTTTTCTGTGTACCCTACTTAAGGAACACAGGGCTCAAACATAATAGCATTAGTTCCCACTCCTTAATTAGCTGATAGAAACCAGCAATTATAACAAACAGGGTCAGCCGAATTTTGCAGATCAGATCACGTGATCTAACCAATTATTGTTGTTTTTTAATCTAAAAAAAAGGCATCTTTAAGTAATTAGGTAGAGAAATTATATGAATAGTTTGTACCTTAATTCCTTTTAGAGAGAATTAGATGGAAAAAATACACTGACAAGTGCTAAAGGTAAAAATTCCAAGTGCAGCTTGTTTCAAATCAAAGTTTCCTCAGCATGATAGAAAGGGATATGTTATTTTGCCCTTGAGAAGGAGAGAGCAAGCAAGATAAAGAGAGACTGATAAACTGAAGGGCCAATGTAGATTTTTAACAAATGGCTTCCTCTGTTAAAACTTCAGCTAAGTGTATGGTCACAAATATTTTATTAAGTAGGGTTTTTCTATGAAACTTGGGCTGCTAAGCTTTACACCTACTACATAATAAGGCATGATTAAAAAAAAAGTATAACAAACATGTGCCCTGAATTTCCAAAACCTGCGGATGAGAAAGTCCCAAGCAGTTCACCTAGATCGAAAGGGGTGGTGGAAAAGGGGCCGAGGAGTTAGCTCAGTGGTTCCGGCGACTGTCTTGCAAGGGCAAGGACCTGGGTTCAATCCTCGGTCACCACATACCATACTGGGTGTAGAGACTCATGCCAGCAGCAACCAGTACCATATATCACAGTGCTGGGCGTGGTAGCTCACGCCTGTAATCCCAGCACTCAAGAGGCAGAGGCAGGAGGATTGCTGTGATGTGAGTTTGAGGCTGAGCTCAGGGCCAGCCTGAACTACAAAGCGAGACCCTGTCTGCAAAAACCTTAAAAAAAAAAAAAAAGTAGGGGTTGGAAAAGTCCTGGATCTCTAAAAGTATCCAGATAAACATATACATATTCACAAGCCACTCACATAAAACTAAAATGAAAACATCACTTAAAACTTTATAAACAATGAACTTCCTGTATAGCCATGTAAATTAATCATAAAACATTTTACCACTTAATTACATTAGTCATAGCTTTATTTTTCATTTTTTTATTTTACTGTGAAATAGGTACATTTTATATACATATCATGGTCACACTCAAAATTGACAACTTGTACCAGCATATGACATGACTTATTCTCATTTTTCCCATTCCCCTGCCCACCATACAACCTCCTACCCCCTACTGGTAGGTATAAAAGTATTTTATACCATTTTATACCACTTTGTTTATATAACAAATGTGTTTATATAAACAAAGTTTTACATAAGCTTTGTTTCCCTTTTTAAAATTACCATCACAATTTTTCTTCTCCCTCGTTACCCCCATCCCCATTAGCCATATCTTAAAATATGTAGGTATTGAAAGTATATGGTTCATATCATCAAAGCCTATTCTGTCTATCTGCCTGATAATACTACTGAAATTGCCCTTTTAGGCATAAAATTCATACTACAGGACTTGAAATTAACCACACAGAAGTCTGATTTTCAGGTAAGTCATCCACTAGCTATGTGATCCTGGGAAAGTCATTTACCACTCTGACCTTCTATTTCCTTATCTCTAAAACTTATTATTAACATTTGAAGATTCACTCAGAAACTCCAGATTACTGAAAATTTTATGGAGCAAACAAGTAGGATTCCACAGGAAACAAGGTGCAAGAAAATTGGGGGTGACAAGTAGAACCCACGGGTGAAAAAATATAAGAGCTATATCAAGCAGGTGTGTCAGAGCATAGAGGGGCACGCCTGTAATACCAGCACACTAGAGGCTGAGGTAAAGGGAGCAGGATTATTGTGAGATTGAGACCAACTTGGGGTACACAGTGAGTTAAAGGCCAGCATAAGCTACAAAGTGGAAAAAGGGGAAAAAACCCACAATCATCAAGTTAGGTGTAGCGATACACTCAGCACTAGGGAGGCCGAGGCAGGAGCATCACCTTGAATTTCAGGCCAGCCAGGGCCATACAGTGAGTTCAAAACCAGCTATTATGGTTTGAGTTTAGATGTCCCTCCAAAGGCTCATGTGATCATAGGTGTGTGATACTGGGACTAAGGGCATGTAGTTACTAAACCACTACCTTGAATAACTGGTGTGGCATTGCCCTAATCCTGTTAGTACAAACAAGATAAAAGGGCCAGAAAGACACTATTAAACCTCTCATTGCTGTTGCTACCTTGTGGGTACCATAAACTATTTCTCCTCTGTGACACCCCTCCTGCTTCTCTTGTTTTCTTTTACTGTCTTTCAACACCATGATCTGTTGTCCCTGTACCACCCTGCCTTGGAGCCAGCAGATTATGGACTGAAACCTCTACAAACTGTAAGTCAAATAAACCTTTCCCCCTTTAACTTTGGGAGCTGAGTATTTTGTTTCAGCAACAAAAGAAAATAACCAAAATACCACCATAAATTACTAGTGAGACTTATCTCAAAAAGCTAAAAAATCGGTTCCTCCAAAAGATATCAATGCTTATATATCTATCTTATTTTGATTCTAATTTTAACACTCAAATATTATTTATGAATTGCAGTCTAAGGTGACTAAGGCTAACAGCAATACAGCATGTATTTTTTTTTTTAAGGTTTTTTTTTTTTTTGAGACAGGGTCTTGCTTTGTAGTTCAGGCTGGCCCTGAGCTCAGCCTCAGACTCACATCACAGCAATCCTCCTGCCTCTGCCTCCCGAGTGCTGAGATTACAAGCATGAACCACCACATACCACTGTGGTATGTTGTACTGATTGTTGCTGCTGGACGTGAGTCTCCACGCCCAGTATTGTATGTGGTTACCAGGGATTGAACCCAGGTCCTTGCGCTTGGAAGACAGGCCCTGGAACCACTGAGCTAAATTGCTGGCCCACAGCATGTATTTTTAAAAGGCCAGAACAGAGGATTTTGAATGATTTCACTACCAAGAAATAAATTTTTAAAGTGATGGATATACTAATTACCATGAATCAGCCATAAAATATATACAGATATTGAAATATAGATGAACAGATATATGAATATTGATTCAATGTGATGCTATGAAGAAACTGTTCATTGTTTTAGGTGTGATAATAGTCACTGTGATTACATTTAAATGCCTAACAGCCTAGTGGTACATGCTTATAAGGAGGATTACAAGTTCAAGTCCAGCCTGGAAATTAAGAGACTTTGTGAGACTTGGTTTCAAAAAAAAAAAATTGAATAGGGCTAGGGGTACAGCTCAGTGTGAAGGCCCTGGATTTTAACCCTTACCTGGACACATGAAAAGAGCCTATCTTCCAGAACATACTGAAACTTTACACAAGAAATTTTATTTGGAATTTACTTCAAAATATTTTGTACTTAAGGGAAGCAAATGTAGACAAATGAAATAAGACTGGTCATGAGTTAATGACTACTGAAAATGGGAATACAGTAGTTACATTGGAACTCACTGTATTATTTTAACATATTTGTAACTTTGCCATAATATACAGCTTTACAACTGTATTAAATCTATATGAATACCTGGCAAGCACAGGGCCCTGGATTCAATTTCTTGCACCAAAAAACAACAACAACAAAAAATAAAATTCATATAGAAACACAAAAGATCCAGACTAGCTAAAGCAATCCTAAGCCAAAAAAGCAAAGCGGGAAGGAAACATCCTAATACCTGATTTCAAATGACTTTACAAAGCCATAACAAAAACAGAAATGGTACTAACACAAAACACAGACTTGTAAACCAATGGAACTGAACAGAGGACACAGAAACAAACCTACACAATTCAACTAACTGATTCTGGACAAAGGTGCCAAAAATATATTGGAGAAAAGCCCACTTCTTTAAAAAACGGTATCGGGAAAACTAGATATCCACTTGTAGAAGATTAAAACGAGGTTCTTATCTCTCATTCTGTACAGAGATCAATTCAAAATGGACTGAAAAAGGTGTTATGCCTGAAATTCTGAAGCCACTAAAAGAAAATATAAAGGAAACAACTGAAGCCATGGGCACAGGCAAGAGTTCTTGAATAGGACTCCAACGGAACAGGAAATAAGTTCAAGAATCAACAAATAGTACTACATCAAATTAAAAAGTTTCCATATTGCAAATGAAACAATCAGCAGTGAATAGGAGAACAGAATAGGAGAAAATCTGTATCAGCTACTCTATGTACTTCTTTATATTTCTACAATATATAAATAACTCAAAAAACACCATAGTAAATAAACAACCCAATCAATAAATGAGCAAAAGAACTGAATAGACACTTCTCAAAATAAGTAATATAAATGGCCAATAAATATATGAAAAAATGTTCAACATCTTTAATCATTAGGGAAATGTATCGAGACCTCATGCCAGTCAGAATGGCTATCATCAAGAACACAAAAAGATAAGAAGTGCTGGCAAGGATGTGAGGAAAAAGGAACTTTTCTACACTATTGGTGGGAGTTTTAGTTATTATAGCCATTATAGAAATTAATAGGGAGATTCCTCAAAAAACTAAAAATAGAACTACCATTTGACCCAGCAATACTACTCCTTAGTATATACTAGAAGGAATTAAAGTCAGTATTCCAAAGGAATACTTGTATACCCATGTTTACTGCAGCATAATATATAACAACCAAGATATAGAACCAGCCTACATATTCATCAACAAATGAACAGATAAAGAAATATGCTCTATTTACACAATGGATCCAGCAATAGAAAAGGACAATATCTGGTCAATCACAGAAAAATGGATAGATCTAGAGAGTATCATATTGAGTGAAATAAGCCAAACTCAGAAAGATAATGAATGTTCTCCCTCATCTGAGAAATCTAAAAAAGATGACACAAAGCAAAGGTGATACTATTGTCAGACAAAAGGAAGGGGAAAAGTGGGTGTAAATGGAAGTATATAAGGATAGGCAGCTGGGCGTGGCTCACACCTATAATCCCACAACTTGGAAGCCAGTGGCAGAAAGGTTGCTGTGAGTTCAAGGACAGCCTGAATTACAAAGCAGAACCTGTCTCAAAAAACCAAAAGAAAAAGGATGGGAACAGGGAGCATAAATATCACCAAAACACATTATATGCATAACCACCAGAAAATATGTAAAACTAGGGAGGACAGTGGGACAAAGAAGGTGATGAGGGGAAATGATTAAAGAATATTATGTACACATACAAATGTACCAAAATAAAACCCATTAATCCATATAATGGGCTGGGGATGTAGTTCAGTGGCATAGTGCCTGCCTGGCAAGTGTGAGACACCAATTCCTGAAACTGGGGGGAAAAAAATCTGCATAACCAATATGCACTAATAAAATATGGGAAAAAATAACACCATGTATACACACACACACACACACACACACACACACACACACACAGAGTACAAATATATATATATATATATATAAAATACTTTGACCAATATATAACAGTAAATACTCAATAATACTCTTATCATTTTCATCTAACTTTTGCAATCTTATTTGTTCTATTGGACAGATTTTTTTCAATTTACCTAAAGTTTATTGCTATAAAGTTTATTGCTACACAGCAATATCCAGGGAGCTATAAAATGGACACTTAAGTTTTTAATGTTTATTCTCTGGAATGCCTCAATTTTAACACGAGTTGTCTAATATTATGAAGCATTTAAACACTAACTGCCTTTGGAAGGAAAGAAGGGAGGAGAGAAGAAAAAGAAATAAGAAAGGTACAGTAAGGGAGGAGAAGGAGGAAAGGAGAAAAGAAAAGAGGTGAGATCTATATGGCTGGCCCACATGAGCTCCTCTGTAAAATTACAGGCATTTTATCAGAATGGTAGAATAGGTATAACATAAAGGAAGTTGTCTTCCCACATCAGCCCTTAACCAAGCCAAAAGGAAAAAAAATAAAGACTTACTGTTTGACTTGGCCAACCATTGAGACACGGGCAGACTCCAGATTTCGAATTTGGCCACTCTTCACACTATGAGAGAAAAGCAGGAAATGAGAGAGGAGGTTACTCAGCATTTAGTAAATAATTCACTCCAGTGAATAATTCTGTGGCTTCTATGGGGTCTAAATCTGTGTGGCTTACTATGAAGACCACCACTGTTCACCTGAGTATTACAGCTGTTATATGACAGATAGTAAAGAGTAAAGACACGTGGACACTTGAGTCTGCAAATACTTGCCAAGTCAGCAATATGTGCCAGGCCTGTGCTTAAAAGTACATGATTCAGTAGGGAGAAAAAGAGACATGAACAGATAGCGAGACCCTGTCAAAACAAAATGAAACTGCTAGGCAAGTGCTCAACTTTCAGCCCCTTGATGCTGCTTAATGCTGTATATAAAATTTCCTGTTCCGGCTGAGAGCCAAGCTTGGGTAATAGTTCTCACGCCTCTTCTTTTCTTTTTCTTTTTTTCCAGCACTTGGGATCAAACTCAGAAGCTTGCCACTTGCAAGGCGGGCATGGTGCCACTGAGCTAAATCTTGGGTGCAGTCCATCCTTCTTCTTTCTGAGAGAGTATGTGTTTCCTTCAGTTACCATCTCTCTCTTTTGTAGTCATTTCTTTCTGTAGAGCACGTCATAAACATATTATACTATCTAGTCCTTAAGGACATTCTTAATACCACATTCATTACTAGCTATAGTACTACTTCATTCCCCTGGTCTAAGCAGCCAAAACTCCCCCAAAGAGCTATCCTGCTTTCCTAATTTTGTTAGCTCTCATTTTTTTTTTTTAAATTTTTTGTTTTTTTGAGACAGGATCTTACTTTTATAATTCAGGCTGGCCCTAAGATCAGCCTTGAACTCCAGCAATCCTCCTGCCTCTGCCTCCTGAGTGCTGGGATTACAGGCGTGAGCCACTGCACTCGGCTCTGTGGTATGTGGTACTGATTGCTGGTGGGGTGAGTCTCCATGCCCAGCATTGTTGTATGTGGTTACCAGGGATCGAACTGGGGCCCTTGCACTTGTAAGGCTGGTGCTGAAAGCTAAATCCCCGGCCCAGTTAGCTCTCATTTTTCCCACCTATACACACAGTTATTTCTTAAGATTTCTTTTGTCAATCTTATTTCTATCATGCAAAATCCAATGGGTATTCCTTGGCCCTTCATCTTAATCTCTCAGCTGCATTTAACACAGATGAGATATTCTATTTTTTCTATAAACAATTGCTATAGCCTCCTAGTTTTTCTTCTATCTCACCAAATGTGACTTCTCACTTGTCTTTGTTGGTTCTTCCTCTTCCTCTCATGCTCTAAATATTATGCAATACCCCAGTGCTCAACTGTTAAATCTTTTTTTTCTATGAACATTAACTCCCTAGGTGATCTATGTAATGACAATTCCCTAATTTATCTCTAGCTCAACCTCTTCTAGCTAGTATATGCAACTGCCAGTTAATATTTCCATGTAGATTTGTAATAAGCATTTTAGTTTTTCCAAATAAAACTCATGATTTCCCCATCTGTATTTGATACCAAATTGACTTCTATCTTTACTCTAATAGTCATCACTGAGTTTCCTCTCTGGCTTCCTCTCTCTTTCAAGATCCAATCCACAAACCAGTTATCAGTTCTGTCTTCGGAAGAAATATCTATCTATTATTTCTTCTGTTGCCATCCTAGTCTGTGTTTACAATTATTACAATAGTGCAATAGTATGCTAACCAATTTCTCACCTCCTTTACCATGCCAATCTCCATTTCTTTCCCTATTTTATTTTGATGGAACCAAGATGCAAATCCCTGTAAGTATGATTTGAAAGTCCTACTTCTTAATCACTTCAACCTACTATTCTCATTATGAAGACCAAGACAGCAAAAATGGTAACTTGTTGGCTTTTCTTTTATTTTCAAATTTTCTTTTAATTAATCTGGAATAGCCAAAATGGCCATGAGTTGTAAATCTGATTCAGAATAGCTAGTGGAGTACAACCCTAAATCATCAAATACTTCTGATTCTTAGGCTCAGCAAATACATTCTAAAAATAAGTGAGTCTCACAGAACCAAAAACAATTTTTTGTTGCGGTGCATTTTGTGGTTTAGGGGATCAAACTCATGACCTTCCACTTGCCATGCAAGCGGTGGTATCACTGAGCTAAATCCTCAGCCCAAGAACATTTTAATACTCAACAAACTTATACCTACCACTAGAATTCAGATAAGACTTACTTTGATCCCCAATTCTAAATTGGTTGCTCATCTTCTGTACTGTCTCTGCTTCATTCATTATGTTGCATCTATGTGTTTACTTGTCTGTATCTCTAGTTTTTAAGTTTTTAATGACAGAAACTGAACCTGGTTCATTTCCAATTCCTTAATCAGGTATACAATTTAGGCACTAGAAAAGAAACTTACTGAATTAATTTTAGAAGTTTAGAAAAAAATGAATTTTAGATAAGTAAATCAAGTCCAGAATAACTTTCTCCCTGGTTATTACTTGGGAAGCAGATCGGGAACTAAGGTACATGCTGAGCTGGCAGCATCCATATTCACAATGCTATGGCTGCAGAAGACAGAAGGCTCTTTGGTGCTTCTGAGAGAATAGGAATATTGTGTCAAGGTAGTGAACATGAGTGGTAGAAACAACGTCAGCAAATGCAAACATCATTCAGCAAGGCCATATTCTAGTATGAGATGCTCTGTCCGAGAAAAAAATCCGTCAGATAGATATATGAGGGGTGAACCTAGTTTCCACTTGATATCTCCAATTCAATTAACACACATGTACTTCTTGCTAGGGCAGTCAGCAGTGTGCTATACACAATATGAAAGTTCAAAAGAAACAAACAGCCTTTGCCCTTATGATATAGAAATTGTACTAAGACAGGTATTAGTGAAAATCAACACTACGAACATATCCTTCAAGGGAGAAGTGGAAAATTTTAGGAGTAAACAATGCAATACAATACATACTTAAAAGTCTCTAGCAATTTTGCTGAGTTATTTGGTATTTTGAAAGAGTCAGAGGAAATATTGTGGAGAAAAGACCGGAGACAAGATTTTGAAGAATATGGAAGAATTTAGAATGGTGAAGCTATTTTATCTCAATTTATCTCCTTGTGGGGAGGACATTAAACAACTGCCAAATCTGTAATGTTTAAAATACTCAAAACTTTCTGCTCTTTATATATTTTCTCACCTATTATTACAATAATGCTTAGAAAGTGAACTTCTATTCCTTTAATCTCAGTGCCACAGCTAATGAAAAACTTACAATGAACACCTGAAATTAAGACAACATAGATTTATGCCTTACCTCCATTCAATAGCATTCTCCAAAGACTTGAAGGTTTTAGGACGACTACGTAAGAAGTTCTGCATGCTATTAAGTGCATCCATTGCTGTACCTAGATATTAAACAAAATTTTAACTATAGTAATTACTTATTCTAAGACAACTTTATATGTCTGCCCCCAATGACAACAGAATTTGAAGGTAGTAGAAGGAATTTTCCCTTTTAGATTGTTTCACTACCAAAAAGTAACCAGAATGTTAGAATAATACAGAGAACACTAACTGTACATATTGCTCATTTACAGTAGCCATTAACTTACGGCCAGTCTTATTTCATCTGCGTGCCCATCCCACTATGCACAAACAGATGCTAAAAAAATTCAAAAGACTAACATGATAGTCAGTTTCTATATGGCCCTTGGTAATTTGTGCCTCTCAGTATTCATTCTCTCATATAGTGAATAGGACTTACATCAGCAGTAGTGTAACTCCTCAGGCTAGAACTATAAAATATTTAGCAGCTTCTTTTTAAATGGTTAAATGAAACTATGAAACACATATATGATTAAAATACTATGCATTCATAAAAAGATATTAATGAAAGATTTCTGATGATTTAGAAAATGATGTAATTTTAAAAAGATACAAAGCTAGGGCCGGGGAGTTAGCTCAGTGGTTCCGGCACCTGTCTTGCAAGCGCAAGGGCCCGGGTTCGATTCCCCGGTAACCACATAACAATACTGGGTGTGGAGACCCACACCCAGCAGCAACCAGTACCACATACCACAGTGCCGGGCGTGGTGGCTCACGCCTGTAATCCCAGCACTCGGGAGGCAGAGGCAGGAGGAT
>PVIR01002772.1:0-97489 GCA_004026965.1 Petromus typicus
AAACTCTGAGGGACAAAATAGGTTATTTAGGTATTTTTTTCTCTCATGGAAATTGGAGACACTTGAACAATGTAAATGATATAAAAAGCTCCAGGTTGTCCATTCTCTTTCATTTTGTGTGGTTTCCTGCAGACTGTAATAACCAATTGTTTTATGACTTAAGTAATGTGGAGTGTGAGCATTTTCACTGTGGTCAACTTGGGCAAAATCCGCAGGGAGTTGTGATACAGTAAATGGAATTTTCCATTGAGTCACTATTACCTCTAGACATCCTGCCATGTATTAGGATCCATCCTGCTACTTAGATACTCTTCTGAGGAAATACAATAGGAAAAAGTCCATTTCCTCCTCTTTAAATTCTCCCCACTCCCTTATCACTGTTGATGATAGAAATATGGTCTGTTAAGTAAAATGAAGAGTCTTATAAGTATCTCTTGGTGGGAAATAGGTAAACAGATATGTGAGAGAGCTTTTTCCATGACAGTTCTTGATAGATTATTTCATATGAGATAAAATCAGCATACAGTTCTAATATCTATACAATCTTCTCAAGTCATCTGAATCAAAAGGACAAGTTTAGGGAATATAAAGTTTAAAGAAATGAGATCTGTGTAAAATTGCTTATGACATCTATTTCTGCTTACATTCTATATTGGGTACACACTAATTTGCTAACAATAATAGTTTAATCCTATTTTCCTGTTGTCTTGTAGTTTAAAATAACATAAGACTTTGATTGCAATTTTCACTGCTTAGGCTGCAATAAAAAGTGCTGAAAAATGATGCTATATAAAGCAAGCTAGGCTGGGTTACTCTTTTGCTAATGATTACTTCTGCTTAACAAAACCAAATTAATGGCAAGAACAATTTGAAAAGCAATTTTATGTAACAGATAATATGTAAAATATTTTTCAACATAGGTCTAGCACAAAATATCTGGGAAAGTAGATAAACTTTTTATAATACTTGGTTTTTACGTAGTCAAAATCTTTAATAGCAAAGGAGTATAGAATACAAGAATTGTTTTGAATTTAGTCTTCTGAAAGTAATTTTAACAACAGATTTATTGGAAAACGATGTCTACAAATAACATTTTTAAAGTTTTTATTTTGTTCTCTTTTACTACTTGATGGACAATTAACTGATAAAATCAAATCTATCAAAAAGACAACAGCTGATACATTATTACAGATACTTATCTTACTATCTATATAGTAAATGTATCCAAGTCATGAATAAAATCTTCAAAATTTATAACTTTCAGAAAATTAGACTGTAATGGTGAAAATATGGCATAAATATATGTGAAATATGATATGATGTCAGACTGTAAGTCCTAGGAAAAATAGACTAAAACGGACAGTACAGATATGATAAGTTTAGGAATGAGAAGTGTCCTATTTCAGAGTTTATTCAAGGAAAATTTATCTGAAAAAATGACCACTGCAGAGCTCAAAATAAAATGAGGAAAGGATCTCTGTGTTATTTAGAATAAAGACAGACTCTTCACTGAGGAAGCCAGATGTGCAAAGGGCCTGAGAAAGGAGAACGTCACATGACATGGCCTCACCCCGTAAGAACGCTCCAGCCAGCCACTGTCACAGAGGAGCAGAGGAAGTGAAGGATGCAGGGAGGTTAGCGGGTACGCTGGTAAAGACAGTAGGAGGCTGTGCTGAGGATTTTGTGATCAATTCTCAGGAAAATGACAAATCACGGCAGTGTTTTGAGTAGGGGGTGACGTTTTGTTTTCAGTTTTGAAAAGATCAATTTGGCTGTTATGCCTAATGAGATACATAATGTGGAATTACACTGGTTGTTAATAACAAAGAAAAGTAAATCCAGAATTTTTCATGTTGTGAATCATTATCAGAGAATAAGACAAATCTGGCTCAAAGGTTCAATTTAATAGGTAGTTTTTAAGATATTTGCAGTGCATTTTATGGATCTAATTGTATTCAGTCTTGAAGTCTTGTCATTATTATAAGTCCTAATGTCAAATATAAAAATTAGAGTTTCTCATTAGGGAATTCTGAAAAGTTCTTGGGTGATCTTCCATTAGCCTCACTTTTACTTCCATTTATAGCCCTCCATGTCTTTCAAGGTCTAAATTACTATTCATCCAGCTCTCACCCATCTATGAGTAATTTCTAATAGACAGATCCCCAGTTAGCTTCTGCAGAGCAAAAAGCATGTGATGTTCTAATTGAATCTCAATTAGCTTACATCATATCTCTTACAGAATTTCAAAACATAGTTGTTACCTTATTAGAGGCTCAGAGGAGAGAGGATAAATATTTTTCTCTCTTTATTGCTATGAGAAGGAATCAACTAGATGTATTTTTCATCGTATCAAAATATAAAAGAAAGTTATCAATAATTAAATAGATAAGGTGCTCTCTTTTATGCCTGCCAGGAAACACTGGAAGCACAAAAGACTTTTACTTAGGAGCAGAAATGTGGGTACAAGTGCTGAGATGGTCCACAAAAAGCCACCAGAGAAATGGTGACTTGAGTCTGCTCAAAATAATTAGAATGAACTGTGGTTTCTTGCTGGAAAAATCACTGAAGTGGCTTAGGTTACTCTACTTGAAAATGTTAAAAAAAAAAAAAAAAAAGATTGGTGTTCAGGCAGAGAGTGGAACAATAAATAGGGTCAGAGGCAGAAATAAAGCTAGGCCAATGTATTATAAACAGGAAAAAAATCTTTAGATTCTTTAGATGAAAGCTAATTGCAACTTATAAATTAGGTTTCACTTTATTAGAATTTCAGATATGCTATTTTAGAAAAGCAGAAATGTAAAAAAGAGAAATATTATTAAGCCTAACAACCTATAAAAGCTTCAAAATCCCTAATGAAAGGAGGTGCTACATAGCCTCAGGATACTTGTTCTAGTTTCTTCATTTTCTCTGTTATCAGTGAAATGAATGAATATCCTACTTCCTGTGCTAAAACAGATATTGTCCATTAAGAAAATTTATCACCACGACAAAATATCCAATATGAATTTTTAAAAATCTTCCAAGTTACAGTCTACTTAATCAGATATAATTGTATTTAATTACAGATATAATTGTATTTAATTATACAGATATAATTGTATTTAATGTCCACTCTTTAATTTAATTAACATATATTGAACACTTGCTAGTTGAAAGACATTCAAACTTGAGGTTTCAGGAATATATCTTTGAACAAGAGTGTTATCTTTCATGAAGATTACATCTAATAAGAAATTAAATTTTTAAGTAATTACATTGTTACAAAAGATTTCACAATAAAATGAATAGGACAAAATGGTTAAAGTTACTCGTTAGACTGGGTCACACTTTGGCTGGAGTCAGGGGTGTTATTTTAGCAGTATCAGTGGAAAGGAAATTGAAAGGGCAAAGGAGTCCCTGGAAGGCATTCTAGGTGAAGGCCATGGGAAATTAAATCCCAGCAGAGACAAAGCTTGAGGTCTACAGAAATCTGGTTAACCTGGAACAGAATGAGAGAGGCTATGATAGTTGACTCAGAAAGATCAAGCAAGGGTCAAAATTTGCATTTTATTTGAGTGTCTTGTAAAGCCATTGAAAATTTTTAATTTGACTAAGAATTTGGATTAATTTGGTTTATACAATAATCGTTTAAGTTTATGCGAGCAAAGTTGAAACAGAAATTAGAATGTTACAGACACAGTCCAGGAGAAAGATAAGGATGACTCACGCTATGAAATTTTAAATAAAATGTACGAAGAAAATATGGTAAAGAATTAATATTACAAAGATCTTTAAGTGCTTTAGAATCATCCAATCATCCATAACACATGTACAATTGATGTACTAATTACAGATCATTCTGAACTTTTTATTAATATTGGTTCCCTAAGGAGTCATACTAAGTAAACATTTTCATCAAGACTAATTGACTTTCTTTTAGATATGGAAGGGTTTTATAAGCTCATGCACCAGTATAAGAGAAGGATCATGTAGCATATTATCTATTGCAATTACCGAGGCAGTTTCAGAGCACTAGAAAATAAATGAAAGGAGAAGATATTCACAGCCTGATGAAGACTTAAATTACTTCTCCTTGTTTTCATCTACCACAATACTTAACATGATGATGTCACAGAACTCTTTAGATAAAATAAATGTGATAAAGTGTTAGTAGCTAGTGATATTTATAGATTTCATAGAATTCATGCATTATTTTCTTACCCTCTTCATTGTGACAAACTGCAAGGAGCCATTGCGTTAGGGATTCAAGATGAGGCCAAGGATCAGGAGCATAAATTTAAAGGGACCATGATCCTGATTCTGCATCTGTGTGTGTGTGCATGTGTGTGTGTTTGTGTGTGTTCTCATATGCACATGGATGTTAGCTTGCAGGTGAAATAAAGGGGAAGGAAGCCACTATAAATTTTACTGAGTGTTATACATGATACTATTGTTTTAGAAAGAAGTTCACAGATTCCAAGCACATTTTCCAGACCAAGGTCAAGGATACTATTTAGTACGATTTCTATTCAGATGGTAGGCTCTATAAAAGATGCATTTAAATACAAGTGGTATTTAAATACCACCAGTGTGCTGTTTCATGACCTGCCCTTTATTTTAGTCTCCCAAAAGACAAATAATCATCAGCATATAGAAGAGTGAATGATACAATACATATTTTCTGAAGGACTTATCAGGTGCAGTTAAAAGACAGGAATAAACAGGGGTGTTGGGAGAGGGAGAGGAATCTGTACCGTCTGGCTGCATACCAAAACCATACAATAACAATAACTGAAAAGGAAAAAAAAATCAATAATCATTATATCGTAATATTTCAAGATGTCAGAGTGTAAATATCATATGTATTCCAAAATCTTATGGATTTAGAGAGGAGACTTTTGGAAGGTAATTGTGTTATGGGAGAGTTATTCACACTAACAGACAAATAATACAGAAATTAATAGAGGGATTGAGTCTTTGATGAAGTAAGTTCAAAAGTGAAGTTCATCTAAATTGTCATGAAAGCAAATCTGAAGAAAGCCAGACCTCAAGATGGAAGTCCAATACAACACAATACAATAAACACAACACAACACAAGACAATACAAAATGATGGACATGCACAAACCTCTGTAGAGACAAACACAGTTGAGTTTATAATCTAATTAGTACTCCTTGGTCCAGTGACCACAGATACCCTTAGATGCATAGGTGAGTAACCAGAACATCTGAACTCCTACTCCCATCCCTTTCCTATGTTCTTTCTACAAGTCAAAGTTATAGATAAGGTAAACTCAGTGATGAATGATGTTAGCCATACATCCTTGTCATATGCTTCACATCCCTATTGGTTCAGTATTAGTAAAGAGAGGAAATCCTATAGGTTGATTGTAGTTTGACCATGTTTTACCCACAATGTGATTTTGCTATGTAGACTACATTTGACAAAAAGCCTCAGTGGCTAACCAATCAGAAAACTCTCCTGTAAACCCAGGAGCCACTATTCTCCCTTATTCCAGTGAAACTTTCCTAATCTTTGGTTCAAGACTTTATTCCTCATGGAATAGTTTGGAAGGGTTTTTTTTGTTTTGTTTTGTTTTGTTTTTTTCACATTATACTCATTAGAAGAGTAATCCATGGATATGTTCATGGCTGATTGTGCTGTTAGGAGTACGGATTTAGTTGAATCTGAATTATTGGGTCATGATCTAAAACGACATATTCTTGTGCCCAGTACTCTTTCTCTCTGATTTCTAGTCATCATGGAGTGAGAAGCTTTCCTTTACTAAGCCTTCTCACCATACATTTATGACTCTGAATCAGGTGATTTGTACTGAACTCACTGGAAGTTGAAAGGCAAATAAACCACTTGTACTATAACCTGTAGGTATGAGGCATCTTGATTCAGCAATGGCAAAGTGACTAATGCAGAAAACTGGTGTCATATGTGTTATACTTTGGTTCATTTGGAAAATTTGTCTTCATTTTGCCCAGGTCCTAAGACTTTGAAGAAGGTTGAGATTATAGGTAGTGAACTATTTAATCTGGCAGAGCCAATTTCAAAGCAGCCCAATATCAGTCCATGGCATGCTACACAAGTGAAATCTTTAGACATATGATTTTACATTGCATACATGTAGAATGCAAGTTACATGGTTTCATCTAGTGACAATTAGGAACAAAAAAATATGAAATGTCTGCAGTATCTGTGAAAGGATGATCTTGCAAATATGAGACCATGAAGAGCAGGATTGCTGTAAAAGGTTGCTAGCATTAAAAAGAAATCAACTTATTTGCATCAAGACAACAGAAAATATAGTTTGATGGTTACTGAGGAAGCAGAAATAGCCCAGACTTCACAAGCTCAAGAATCCGAAATTGTAAAGTTTTAACTTGAGGAAAAAAAATCCATGAATCTACTGCTAGAGGGACCCCTTGAGGAATTCATTCCCTGGGCTTCAGGGAAATATACTCCTTTCACAAACTCAGTGGTCACTATAGCCAAGGTTCAAGGGCTCCAGAGTACAGGTAAAGCTGGTAATAAAGGTTGGTATCATCCACGTGGTGCCAGCATTGCATACATGTAGAATGCAAGTTACATGGTTTCATGGAATTTCTACCAGGATTTCAAAGGAAGGTCTAAGATGACAGACAATGTGCTCTTAAGAAGCAATGAACAAAACTGTGAGAATGAAACAAAAGATGCAGAGAAGAACCCACAAAGTTAAAGAACTCAGAAAAGTGGAACATCTGCCATAGAAAGCCACAGACAATGAAAGGAGGCCCCCACATACACCACGAAAAAGACCATGTGGGACAGCAATCTGCAATGCTGCATGCATGGGCTGCTGAAGCCCTTTGGAACTCACATCTTGCCACAGCTTTGAATACTCAACATAGAACTAAAAACTTTAATGTTTTTAATGTTTGTTCTGATGTGTTCAATCATATTTTGGTCCTATTCCTTTCGATTCTCCCATTTCATCATTTTGGAACGAGAACATTTACCTATCATATACATATGTTAAACTTCCTTTCTAATTATTTTTCTAGGGCTTATAGTTAAAAGTCTAACTTCAATCTCAGAAAAAAACTTTGGACTATTTATAAAATGATCAAGGCTGGAAGTGGTGCAGGACACCAGCAATTCCAGCACTTGGGAGACTGGAGAATCTCTTGGTGTTCGAGGCTAGCCTGTGCTATATAGTGATTTCAAAACTTTCCTAAAGTATCACCTCTAATTAGTACTTTTTAGATTTCAGGAATCATAATAGAAGTGTTTACCTAATTAAGCAATTACTATCAAGTTGAATATGATCAATATAATGTTAATTATGTCAAATTCATAAATATTGTTTATCATTAAATTAGTTATTTTCACAATTACATGATTAAACCTTTAAATACTTTATAAGAAAATATATTCATAAGCAAATAGTAGAGAAAATTTAAAAATTAATTAGAATGTGTATGCATAAAAAGTAACAACTCTAACATTTTCTGAGTTGAAAAACAATAGTTTTATAATTATATATGTTGCTTTTTAAATATCTGTGTAAATTTTCATATGAAAATTCATAATATACCTATTTGTATTTTTCTAAATTTTAGAACAGTACAATGAATTATTCAAAGAGATATTAATCTAGGAAAGGAGTCAGCCATCCAATAAAATGTTAAGTACCTAAAGATTATACAATTTATCTTAGTGTATTTTAGGGTTTAAAATCAGAGACTGATTAGATGATTGAATTAAATATTTAAATTCTGAATATAAATTGTGTTATTTTCTGTAAAACTTTAGTTGTGGACAAATATCAGCACATTTGTTCTCTAAAGAAAATACATCTGTTCTTTGGTTTCATTCCTACTTTATTTACAAGTTTAATGAACAGATATAATGATTTTTTTTTTTTTTTTAGACATGGTCTCGCTTTGTAGTTCAGGCTGTCCCTGAGCTCAGCCTGGAACTCACAGCACAGAAATCCTCCTGCCTCTGCCTCCTGAAAGCTGGGATTACAGGTGTGAGCCACCATGCCCGGCACTGTGGTATGTGGTGCTGATTGCTGGTGGGTGTGAGGCTCCACACCCAGTATTGTATGTGGTTACGGGGGATTGAACCCAGGCCCTTGTGCTTACAAGACAGGTGCCGGAAACACTGAGCTAAACCCTGGCCCCTACAATGATATTTTTATCACAAAGCAATTTAAATCTCAATGCATGGATGTTGTGTTGAGGTACAGAAGTAGCTAAATAGGGATAAATAACAGTCTGTGTTATTTTATGAGTCATATCTTACTGAAACTGTGCTGAAAAAGTAAAGCCAAAAATCACACTCAAGAAACCTCCAAAAATCTTCAAGAAGTGGGGGGCCGGGGAGTTAGCTCAGTGGTTCCGGCGCCTGTCTTGGAAGCGCAAGGACCCGGGTTTGATTCTCCGGTAACCACATAATAATACTGGGTGTGGAGACCCACACCCAGCAGCAACCAGTACCACATACCACAGTGCCGGGCGTGGTGGCTCACGCCTGTAATCCCAGCACTTGGGAGGCAGAGGCAGGAGGATTGTGAGTTGGAGGCTGAGCTGAGGGCCAGCCTGAACCACAAAGCGAGACCCTGTCTCAAAAAACCTAAAAAAAAAAAAAAAAAAAAAATCTTCAAGAAGTGTTCTAAAGGACCAGGCTGGCATAAAGAGACCATGCACATCAGCATGGCTGTATGATAAAGCCCTTGAGGGTATTTCCAGGGCTTGATTTATAGTGTTCTGTATATATGTATATATATATGGGTAATGGTAAGCAGAAAGACAGTTTTTGATGTTGTATACTGTCATATCAGATCCTAGCTGGTTCTTCTGAGACTATTTTTATCGAGAGAAAAAAAATAAATATCATTTGATTAAGTCACTGCAACATGTTAGGAATCTCAACAAATGCAATTAGGTTTTACATTATATGTGTGTCATATAATGTATAACATAATCACACTTTAGTTTATATTAGTAATATGCTCCTGTAAATTCCTGGTTTCTCATATATTTCTTTATAAAAATATTTTTGTGATTTTAGTAGTATTAGTATTAGTAGATAGTGCCTCTCCACGCACTGCAGCCATGCAGTCATGAATAAGAATAACCTGTGATAATATTCTTAAGCAATCTGAGTCATGGAAAGTGTGCAGATACTTGGGCAATATTTTTTGTCTTTGTTTGAAATTCATGTCATGCTTCTGGTCCACAATTAGATTACATATGATATTTTAGTTTATATTAGTAATATGCTTCTGTAAATTCCTGGTTTCTCATATATTTCTTTATAAAAATATTTTTGTGATTTTAGTAGTATTAGTATGCCAGTCTATGGAAGATCTTCATAGAGAAGAACCTAATAGTAAAGAGAAAATCTTCTCATCAATAACATGCTAAAGAAGATTGAGCTTTGTGTTTGAAATCATTCAGAACTGAATTTAACTCCTGACTTAGGTACTTTTGTTTCTGAAAATTCTTGAAATTTCAGTTTTTAGGTTGAAATAATGTCACTTGATTAAAAGATAATAACTTTGAAGCTTGGATAATAAACATAAAATGCTCCAGTACATTCTTGATATATTACACACTCAATAAATGGTTAATTTAATGAAGCCATGACAGGATAAATAATGCCTAAATCATCTAGGATTAACCCACATTCATAGAACTGGGGTTTTGGAAATGCCTTTGTGCATACTTTTGTGAAATACATGGATATTAAGCATTTTCCACATCACTTTCTTAAAATCTATTTTAATATTTGCTAATATTTTTAATAAAGTCAGATGAGCAAGTGAAAAGTATGCATTATCAGCACACTTCTATATCAAAGGCAAAGTAATCTCTGCAGAGAGCTCACAGACTCTATAAAACCAACCAACAAACAAACAACAACAACAACAACAACAAAACTAATCATGACTTGGGAAAGAAAAGAAGAAGATGCACACCAAAGAGAATTTTCAAAGGAAACATATGAGTCCTGTTTATAGGAACAGAGAAGCAAGTAACAGGGAGGAGTGGCAAATGATGGCAAAACTGTCTTTTTTATAATAGAAATTACATTGAGGACAAAATGTTGCAACCTGCAGAACTATTTCTAAAACATATTTAGAGCATCTTAGCATTATGCATAAGAAGAGGAAGAATTGCATGAACACTGAGAAACATTACTACAGCACTTGGGTTTTTATGTTTCATTTTATGCTATTAACCAAACAACCATAATACGCTTTCAGCATGTGCTTGGATTTGCCATTACAGAACAAGAATAATATGAAATACCTAACACAAAACAACATAATAGGTACCTGTAATTCATATCAGGAAACGTACTTGCACAAATGGAACTCGTTTCTTAATACATCTGAAATGAAAGTGTCTTTCAATTTTAAAGCATCCTGTCTAGCTAAAAAGGTTCATTCAATATTTAAACAGCATTGAATTTCATTTGAAATAAACTGCAAATTCTGAAGCCTATTGTCTGAACCTAGACAGTTTTATGTTTTAAGAAATATGAGCAAATGTACATGTAATTACTTATGCATTTTAGATTCCTTTGCTAACTCTTTCCAGATCACTGTCATTCGAATCTAACAAAAAGCTACATAACTTACTGTTTTAGTCAGAATCTTTGATTATTACAACATGTTTCATTTCTAATATAACCATGCATATAAGTATCTATCTACTGAATACTCTATATGGATAATGATATTTAAGAAATAATGACATCTAGAGACTTATATCCGAAAAAGTAAGTAAGAAAGTCAGTACTTCTCTTAAGTATGTCAATGAAATGAAAGAATGGTGACTATTAAAATGGCTAAAGAAGAGAAAAAAAATGTTCTCCCTACTCTGAGTAAGAGAGTTATTTTTTTTTTAATGTTTATTAAGGTTTTTTGAGACAGGGTCTCGCTTTGTGGTTCAGGCTGGCCCTGAGCTCAGCCTCAAACTCCATCACAGCAATCCTCCTGCCTCTGCCTCCCTAGTGCTGGGATTACAGGCATGAGCCACCACACCTGGCACTGTGGTATGTGGTACTGGTTGCTGCTGGGATGAGTCTCCACACCCAGTATTGTATGTGGTTACCGGGGATCGAACCCGGGTCATTGAGCTTGCAAGACAGGCGCCGGAACCACTGAGCTAATCCCTGGCCCGTGTAAGAGAGTTTTAGGTCACATTGTTTTAGCACATGGGGAATAGAATACCAAGTAGAAGACAGATGTCTAAAGAATAGCTGGTGTCTTTGTGGCATGGCAAATGGGGGAAATCTCTCCTGCTAAAACCATTTACAAAGCCAACCATGAAACTTTTAGGTGTCTATACCTAGAAGGAAAATATGGCTTATAGATGGCTAGGAGAGATAGACTATTCCAGCTTAACTATGGACAAGGAACACTTTACATTACAGAATATAAAATTAGTTGTTTAGAATATTGAACTTTCACACTTGAATATTAGGGTAACATGTTTGCTTTTTTTGTGGGCAAACATTTTTTTTAGCATATATGCGTATGCATAAATGTCCACAAATTTTGATTTTAATCATTTTAAAAATATTTAACATTTATTTTCTAAATCTATATTGCCCATTAAATTAACTTGTCTAATGATCTTGTATTATGCAGCTCTGGTAAATTCAGTGACAGTACTATTTGAATTTTTTGATAAATTGTATTGAGATTTCTTATAAACATGCCATCAATGAATTTTTGTTTTAGTTATTAAATGTGCAATTTTATTTCAGTTATTAAATGTGCATTTCAAATACCTTCAACTATTACAAACACATAACAAGCATGGAAAACAAAACTATCTTGTCAACATCAAAATGTAAATTTTGCAATCTTCCATCTCAATCCCCTTTTTCCAGGCATTATTGTTTTTCATATTTTTCTCATTAGATTTGTTAGGCATATTTTTACAATTCACAGAAATGAAATCATAGAATGTCTATTGTTTTGATCCTGCATGGTTAGTTAATATGATGCTTATTTGATTAGCCTATATTATCTTATTATCCAATTATCCGTTCCTTTTGTACTGTTAAGCAATATTCAGTTGTGTGAGAAAAACACAAGTTGTTTGCCCATTCTGTAATAGATGGATGCATTTACTATTTGTTTGGAGCTACAATGGAGAATGTTGCTGTAAAAAATTATTTTAAGACTTTCTATTTGTATATATTCTGAATTTTCTCAAGTTAAAGGAGTATAATTAATTACTTAGTCTTATAATAGACATATATTTGACATGCAATTTCAAATAGTTGTCCAAAAGTTTCATACCATTGTATATCCCAACTAGTTTCAGTCTAGAAATATTCTACTTGGTCTACATCTGTTTTGTCAGTGGATGAAACATATTATGTTCTTGTGGTTTTTATTTGCATTGTCTTAATGATTAATGATGTTGATGACTGTTTCATATGTTTATAGCTCTATATTTCTAACCCTGTTAAAATAGTTCTGTTTTGATACTAGTGATTTAACCCAGGGCCATATGCATTCTTAGCGCATGCTCTAATGCTGACCTAGACTTCCATATCCTTCTTTATGCAATTTCTAACTTAATATTATCTTCTAGATAACTTTCTAGAAGGTCTAATTTCTTCAAATCTAATGGCAGATTTTATGGCTAAGAATATGATTACTCTTTGTCAATTTTCCCAATGATTTTGAAAAATGTGCATTCTGCCATTGTATAGTGGGCCATTATATTGTGTAAATGTGAATGAAATCAAGCTGATGTGACAATTTTATTCATTTATTGCATCCACTATGAAAAAGATCTATGAAAATCTCTATGATTGTGAATGTTATTTCTTCCTCTATTACTGTTAATTCTCAATTTGTATCTAAAATATTGTATAAATCACAAGTGCACCTAGAATTTTTTTCTTGATAGCTTGACTCTATATGATTAATAGATGTCTATCCCCTTTATCTCTGGTCATAGATATTCCATTTCAATTGTCTCTCACTTGAAATTCATACAGCTGCAAGAGCTTTCTTACACTTCAGGATGGCATAGCTTTGTACTCAATTGGTGCACATCTCTTTATATCATTTTTGTTAAATTGTGTTATATAATGTATTATTGGGTCTTACTTTACAAATCAGTCATTTGTCTTATAATTTTCACATTTATACTACATCCATTTGGTATAATTATTGGTATAGTAATAATTAGGCTTACTTTATTTTTCTATGTATTCTAGGGGTGCTGTGCTCCTGTTTACTACTCTGGTAACTCTCGGATGACTCAAGTACTTTGGAGTGTTATACTTTATCACCACCATGTATATTTTAAATACAACATCTTGTGATATTCTGGTATGTTTTAATTTGTGAAAATATTTATTTATTGTAATACATTATAAAGTATCTACTTCTATTTCATTTGAACTTTTCATTCATACTTGTCTTTTATTTGACTTCTCCATATATTATAAATCACATAGCACATCATATCCTGGCATATGCTTTAAACCGTGTAACACATTGTATCTCAGGCCAGCCCACCTTCCTTCTGCAGGATGTCACTAGAATGAGAGATAAATCAATCTCATCTACAGATGTGTTCAAATTTGCTTTCTTGTAGCTCAAGTTAGATTTACTTCATGATCAAAACCAAAGTAAATCTGAAAATATCTTTTCTGTACATAGAAGCTTTAAGATAATCAGAGCAAAATGAAAATGTCATTCCCTGAAATTAACCAAAATACTAGCTTCTGACTGAGGAAAGGAGAGACCCACAGCAGACTGATTGATGGATTGATTGGTTGTCAGTCATTCATTTTAAGAATTTTAGCTTTTTTATTCATCCAATCAACTTAGATTACTATGCAGGTGTTCTGGATGAAGTGATAGGATCACAAGGACAACCTCACATAAATTTTTATTAAACAAGTATTTTCCCAAGGAAATGAATCTACATTTGAGGGCATTAGTATAATGTAGCAGTTGATAGCCATGAACACTGGCCCTTGCAGTCACTATTTCTGTACAACTTGATCACAAATACTTTTCTTAACATTTTAACAGCCTCACTTTACCCAGACAAGATTAGACATGTTAATATACCATAGTACTAATTCGATAAAAAAATTGTATATAAATATAAAAATAGTGTTACCTTTCATAATAAAGACAATGTTAACTTCTTTTTGCTTGTTGGGTACTGTAATTAGCTTGTGCTAGCTAATAGAATATTTAGTGTTACATCTTCATGCAATAGGAACCACCAGGACTTCGGTATTAGTACTTCAGTTCTATAGTACCATACTTCACATCTGACTGTATATACAATGTGAGAGATAATCAAAATTAAAAAAATGTTTTATTTATAATTTCAATACCTCAAAAATGGATGGTTTGATTAAATAAGTCACAAAGTCAAATTCTTAGCCATAATATATAAAATCACCAGCAAACATATATATGTGTGTGTGTGTGTGTGTGTGTGTGTGTATATATATATATACACACACACACACATACACACACACACACACACACACACACACACACATATACACACACACACAAGTATGTACAGAAAGCCGGACAGCATATTCAAATGTTTAAACAAATATGATATATTGTGTTGTCCTGACAGCCATAAGAAAAACAGAATTTTGGCCAGGGATTTAGCTCAGTGGTTCTGGCGCCTGTCTTGTAAGCACAAGAACCCGGGTTCGATCCCGGTTAACCACATACAGTACTGGATGTGGGGACTCACGCCCAGCAGCAACCAGTACCACATACCACAGTGGCGGGCGTGGTGGCTCACGCCTGTAATCCCAGCACTCGGGAGGCAGAAGCAGGAGGATTGCTGTGATGTGAGTTTGAGGCTGAGCTCAGGGCCAATTTGAACTACAAAGAGAGACCCTGTCTCAAAAAACCTAAAAGGAAAAAAAAAAAGAAAAAAAAAAGAAAAAGAAAAACAGAATTTGGATTTGAAGAGTTTATTTTTAAACAATTACATAAAGTCATATCATAGTTTAGTGATTTCTAGAAAATTTTTATGCAACTTCTATGGCAGACATCAGACATGTCCACAGACATCAATGCCGAGAGGCCTCCAATCAGCTAATTATACTCAGTAGTTTTATTTTCTTATATGAAAGAAGTGATTTTCCTTCATAATTTCTCATTACATTTTTCAAAACCTCTCTAAAAATATCACTTGCCTAGAATGTGTGACAGTGATTGGTGTCACGAAGAACTCATCACCTTCAAATGTCTTTTTTCATTTGATATTAAAATAAAAATTAGACTTGAACATATTACTGGTTTTATATACAGCTTCCTGCACACAAAGCAATAGTAGATTACCATATGGACAAAACAAGAAACTGAAGGCTGTAACTAAACATTAGGGTAATGATGATCTTTACCATTAGCATTTTAATAATAACTCATAAAAGTATAAAGAATTCTAGTCAATGAAAAGTATATCATCCAAAAAGATCACTTATATTAAGGTTTTAGTCTAATACAAGCTGAATTTATTGTTTGAAACCTCATGATTATATCCTCAAATGTTCTCTTTTGTTTAGAAAAATACTTTATAGAAGTATGTATTCAAAATCTAGAGTTTGGCAAATTCTCTTACTAAGAACAAAAAAAGAAAGCAGCTGAACCTAAAACCTTTTAAAAACATGCTTTAATATATATGCACTGCTCAGTTTTTGTCAAGTACTTTAGTGATTATCTATTTAGAAATTAGTTATCTTGTAAAATAGTGAATTTTTGATAATCATATGCTTTGAATTCGGAGTATGCTGTTCATTATGATTTAAAATGCTTCGTTTATGTGGAGTTTTAAAACAACTAGGAAAACAGATGTCAGACATTTAATGTTGCTATTCTCAATCAGAGATCATTTTTAGTTTAACTGTTCCCCCTCTCAGACTGAAACAAATTTGCTTTCACATGCATTTCTGGTCACAAGAATTGCAATCCCTAAAACTGTGGAGCAAGCTGAGATCTCCAAATGCCACAGACATTGTTATGCAAAGAAACTTTCTGTCTCGACTAAAAGAATTTAGGTGTTAATTAGGAGTATGTTTATAGGTTTCTAAGTTCTAAGAAGATACAGCTTAAGAGAACTCCTTCTGAAACCATCAAATAAGCACTACAGAGTTAACAGTTTGAAAAAGCAGTTGTGACTCAAAGACTATTCTCTTTGCCATTTATGTTTAAGAAAAATATTTTCGGACTGGCAAGAAAGGTAGAGTTGTCTTTTGTCTTGGCTCACACCCACTATCTTGTGCCTCACTTTGAATTTTGGTAATTAATGTACCCCAATAAATGTAAGAAATGTCAGATAATGTAGCAGGTGTGGTTGGATATATACTGTAATTCATGAAATTCTACATGTAAATTCCAGGACACTTTCTATACATTTACCAAAATTACTTTCTAATTAACCCTACAGAAATAAAATATCTCCATACATACAATGTCCTTAATTCCTTCAAATTTTTAATTTCTTATTAAAATAGATTTAAAATTTATGTTTTTAAAATTGACTACACTATTCTCATAATGACATAGAATCATGACTTCATGTAAAATACAAGAAAAACAATTTTTTTCATTCTCTTCAAGGGATTTTAGCTACTGGGATGACTAGAAAGATCATAATCTTATAAATCTGCAAGAAACAAAGTTCCAAAGCAGTATTTCACATTTTATCTCTAGCATTTTCCAAGTTCACTTTGCCTATATTTTACATGCATTTATATAAATCCACATGCAATACACAAGGTTTAAGAAAAAAGTCACAATGCTGACTGCGACAGTTAAGTAAAAATTATATTCTGAGAAGGATATGACACGTTTTTGAATTAGGGTTTAATATTTAATAAGTTGCTGCTCCACACCTTTCTGCTGTAACCTCTCCATCAACAGCTCTATGTTCCTTGCTATTTTCAGAGCACATTTTCAACAATGAGGTGATCTAATTGTGTTACTTGGTCACAGGCATTTGTGCCAGTCCAATTAGCGAGCAGTCTGGAATTGAGTGGAGGTGCTTCTGAGGCACAGTTTATTTATAACTTGATATTTATGGGGAACTCAGTAGTAAAACTCAGTCTCATCAAAGACCAAAGTTGCTGCTTCTGCAATCTATGGTACAGTGCACATAAAGGCTGGTTCACCAATCATGCATGGATTCAAGAGAAAGATCCAAGTTTTCAATGCCATTTTTCCTTCAGTTATATTAGTAAGATGATAGCAAAAGAAGAACTAGAGAAACTAGTTCATCTTATTTTCCTACAAATACACATAAAAGACTAAAGTTGGAATATTTTTTAACTGGGTCCACATAATAATTCTAAGTGTAAGAAAAATGTTTCCAAGTGGTTTATTAAATTTTTCATCTAGTATAAAGCCAGGATTCTGTTGCCTAGTAAATCTAAATAATGAAATAGACTGAGCACAAGATAGAGCAAAAGAAGAGTAGTACATGATTATTAGTAGGAAGAAGGAGTTGAGTCCTGAACATGCCTCATTCCAACTAGCACTGTAACAGGTGCCTCATCAGTCTGAAGGGGTAGTTTGCTCTTACTATGTAAAACCATGCATGTCTTTAATTCTGCATACAGTGAGCAAGCTGTAAATACAGTTGGGGATTTGAATACATTTGTAAAGCTAGTACCTAGCTTGAGAAGTGATTCTGTCTTAAATTTCAGAACAAACTAAGATGATTTCTAACAATATCTTCCTTTTATAAATGAAGAAATTGAGAGTCAAATAAGTTAACATGCTGTCACTTAGTAAATAGCAGGTAAATATGTCACTCACAGGCTGATCTGTTCTTTCTAAAATGTGACTATAAAAAATAAAACTAAACATGACTTTTATACATACATAGGAGTTGATACATACTTCTTAGAATAAAAACAACAAAGACATACAGAAGCATCATCTTCATGAAATATTGGTGTTTCTTATTTGAACACACACTATTTCACCAAAAAAATTATATTACAAAGAAAGGTAATTGAGACATTTTTATCAGAAATGCTGTGGAGTTAAAGAAAAAAAAAATCAAGCTTAGAATTGATGGGTCCAGTTCCAAGAGGAATGAATCAAAATATCTAAAGGTCAAGTCCACTATTTTATCTTTAAACTTCCTCAGGCTATTCTGATATTCAATCAGGCTTGGAATCCACTTTTCCCAAAAGGCTCAAAGTTCTACTAGTTTCTGTAGCCTTAGATTTTCTATGTCAACTGTATTATCGAAAATAGGAGAGGAAAAGGATTGTATTTGCAAACTAATTTTGAGGAATATGTAAAGGTTATCGTGTGGGTGGTTGCTTAAGAACACTATAAATAGCAAATGTTCTGGGATTTTGCTATGCATTTTGTGATTTTTAGTATTATTGACCTTTCATCAGAAGACTTATATACTTCTCTTTACCGTGGAGAGAGCCTGCTCTGCACAATAAACAGTAAACACTGTTCAACAATACGTAATATTGATAATGAATATCAATATGAATATATGATATTGGCATGATTATATGAACATTTTGTATTTTCTGTAGAAAAGGAAGATCATGCCATATATATATATATATATATATATATATATATATATATTAAAGTGTGTGAGAAAGTTGGTGTGAACATTCTTTGTAAAATATACAGGCTTGTGTGGTCATTTGCAGTTCTGACAACTGATTCATAATAAAATACTGGAATTTAAATATATATGAACTTCAATTATATTTCTGAGTTATGGACCCTAATCATTCCTCTTGGCTTCACTTTATGAACAGACCACGCACATGAGCTTTTTCTGATAAATATAAGACAGAGTTTGTCTTGATGTGTGAGTTTCTATATAAACTAATCAGAAAACATAGATGGTGAATATTATCTTATTTCTGCTTTATACAAGGCTTCAATTGGCTGGACAGAGTAAGCAGCTCTTTATTTCTCACACATTTTAGTTTCTATTGAAGGACATTTTAAATATGTGGTTTAAAAAATTGAACATTAAAATAGTTAGTACTTTCAGACCTCAAGAGTACCTGTCAGCTTCTAAGTCATTAATGGTAATATGAAATCAAATAGTTTAATATTATTACATAAGTTTTCTTATTTAATATCACATATGTTATAATGGTTTTTCTTGAACAGAGAAAATGTTGGTTACTTCTGGACATCCGCTTCTAGAAGAAAAGTCTAGATCTCCAGAGTGAAGAACACTATATGCGCTCTAGGTTGAAAAACCAGAGGAAAGTTAGGACATACCAATTGCTGAATATGCATGTTAATGATTTAATATGAGTGACATAAATGAAGTAATTTGTTTCTCTGTATATGTTCATATATGCTTGGCAAAAACAGAAAACAAATCACAAGAAGAAATTTTAAATCATAAATTAATTCCAAAATGTGTTATTAATTATAACATTTTCATGGCCTTCCTGAAATGTACAGGAATGTGATGCTGAGATGTACAAAACTTTAGTAGGAATCAATTCTCCGGGACTCTTGTTTCTACACAGCTGTGAGCAGAGGCATCGGTGGCTCCTCCTGCAGACTATCTTTCTGAGATATTTGTGTAGCTAACACATTGGAAAAGTACAAAATCTCTCCACAGTGAAGAGTGGAAGTGCTCTCAGCTTTGGAAGCCACAGCTAGCATGTCCCTCTAAAGCCACGACAAGCACATCCACTGTCTGGCGTAGGCTCAGGTATTTCCTGTCATACTAACCACTAGGTGGTCCGATATCACAGGAATTTTTTCATGTTTTATTGAAGAAATCGTGCTCCAAAGAAACTGACACTAAAAAAAAAAAAAATAATAATAATAATAATAACAAGGGCAGGGGATTCAGCTCACTGGTTTCCATGCATGTTTTATAAGTGCAAAGACCCTGGTTTGATCCCTGGTAACCACATACATTAATGCTGGGTGTGGAAACTCACACCCACCAGCAATCAGCACCACATACCAAAGTGCTGGGTGTGGTGGCTCAAGCCTGTAATCTCAGCACTTGGGAGGCAGAGGCAGGAAGACTGCTGTGATGTGAGTTTAAGGCTGAGCTCAGGGCCAGACTGAACTACAAAATGAGACCCTGTTTGTTTACAGCCTTCGCTGCACATTCTTTACAACAATTTAAGTTTGTTTTCAGGTGGGGTGGATGAAGAGAGTCACAGCGACGCTGTTAAGCCACTACATCTTTTTGGACAAAGCTTTCGCAGTGTTGAAAGCAGAGGTGAGGGACAGAGAGCCAGATATCACATACTATGGGTTTTATCATGTAAGATGTACCACCGGCCTGAAGGTCAGAAGTCAGATGTTTCAGATGTGAGTGTTTCCTTAAAGAATGATAAAGGCAGTGCCCTGAGAACAGGATCAGCCTGCACCTGACTACAGCCCCTCTCCCCTCTGGTACTGCCCTCCTCACAAGTCTGCCACAGTGCCCTTCCTTTCCAGGCCTCTTCCACAGACCAAGCTGACTATAAGTGGGAATGAGTATTTATTGGGAAGGTGCTGCCAGTATCTGAAGACTCAAGTAATTTGCAGTATAAGTATTGTTTCATTGCTTTTTAGCGTTAGGCTTTATCTGTTTTTCCAACTTGTATATTTTACTAGTAGATGTTTTCTGTAGCTAAAGACTGCATTCGCTGTGGGCATTTTTTTAGAGTTGAAAAGATCCAGTTCAGCAGTCTCAGAGAATTATGCCATTGTACTAATAAATATAATAAAGTTTAAATATTAAATTACTTTTTATATCGCTTCATATTTTGGATTACTTATGGAAAAATACATACAGTGCAGTACCCAGCAAAAAAATTTTTCAGACTGTTATCCTCCAGATATTCATAACAAGAGCTATTCTTCACCCTTCTTATTTCCAACTTTAAATTATCAGGCCCAAATGGTGAATGATAAAACCTTTGTTTTTTTTCTTGTTTTTTTAATCATTGTTATTTTGAATTCATGCTCATGAACAGTATTGAAGTTATTTTTACTAAAATAAATTATGTAGAACCAAATCATACTGAGTACTTCAGGTAAGAGCCGCTTCAGCTTTGACCAGAAAAAGCACTCTACAAACTTCAACCATACAATTCTCTGAAAAGTTCTATATTTCATTTGTAAATATATAACTTCTGCCATTAAGAAAATGGGCATGAATATCCCCACCCACATCCACACACAAACTCTTGGCATCACACAAAATTTCAACAGAAATATTTTAAAATCCTAAATCTAATGTAAATAGAATGAATCAGTTACCACTTTGAAATGACAATGCTCATTATAACTGTTTTATTCAGTAACAATAGAGCCAGTAACTGAGGTATTATGCCCCAATCCTGTTGTCAAAGGAAAATATGTACCTTAGAGTACAAAAACAGAGTAAAAAATGATATGAAAGTGGTAGAAGTGAAACATGTTCATTAGAATGCAAATTTATATTCTGGCCATGTGTCTTTCAGTATTTTACATAAAAACATCTAATTCCCAGCAAGGACTACTAATTGTAAATAGACATAATCCATTTTTTTATTTTGCCTGAATTATGTTTCTCCATAGGTGTTCAGCTACAAACAGCTATGAACCTTTTCCTCCAATGTAGCCATAGCATTCCTCAAGCTGTGCTGGTCTCCATCAGACCGCATCATCCTCACATTAGGGAGTATATCGTTATGCTTTTATTCCCAATTGATGCAAAGTGGCTCTGCTGTAACAGGAAGCCACACGGTGAGTTCACAGAGTAATTCTTTTCCTTTTATATTGTCGCTTTGGGAGTATATCAAGCGAATTTTTGCCTTTCTGATTGGTGAAGAGATAGGTGAAGGCTCCTTCCTCTGGAGACGTAAAATGGAGGCTAGATTCTCATAATATGATTGACTTGAAAGAGTTATCTGCAAACCCCAGTGGGGAAAACATGATGAATGAGTGAATGAGTATCTGTGAAACACGAAATGGTTCCTAAGTCATCTGGTAGCTCTGGACAATAATATATGTCTTTTTGATAGGCACTGCCCACATTTCTAACTGCTATATTATGCAACTGTCGACTACATGTCATCAGACACGATTTTGAAGGTGTAAAGTGTAATATTTCATGGAACAAAAACCAGAAAGTAATTTAAAAGTCAACAGCTTCCATTCTGGAAAACAGTTTTGACCTGTTCTCAAAACTAAATAGCAGCAATACATCAGGGCTGTGCCCAAAGTTCCCTTAGTGAGAGTTGTAGCCCATTTGTGTTAATGTTTTCATTTAAATTTTCTCAGTAGATTACAAAGGACTGGGAGGGTTAGCAACTTGGGGAGTAAAATTCTCCTTAGAGACTGTTAATTCTTAAAGAAAAATAAAACACAGAAAACCTTTTCAGAGGTCCCCAAGGAGACATTTCCTGAGGTCAGAGCTGATCTTTAGCCTTTCTCCCTTCCTATGATCAAAGTCTGAGCTACTGACCTGTAAGGACAAAACTCAATCCATTTTAGGACCCCATAGAGTCTGCTTTATGGAGGAAAGTGAGTAGATGAAAGAGAAGCTTAGATCACTTGGGAAAATAGGACTCTCTAAATGAAGGCTTCTACATGCATAATAATAAAACACTTAACAAAAGAAATAGGGCTTCGAAGCACAAGTACCCAATGAAGCAAGTAAAATGGACTTACACAGTGTTATAGAATATAGATATGTGAAAGGAATTTTATAAATAAAACTTTAAATAACTTACAATGAAGTAAGAAATGGAAATAAAAATGAAAAGCAGATTTTTTTTCCCAGTAGTATCATTTGCTTCTGGAGATATAATCCAGGAGTCAATAAATGAATTTTTAAATATTAATATCAGGGTACTTCTCAGTATCCACAAGTTCATTTTCCTTAAGATCAAGTTATTAGTTCTTCAGATACAGTTTATAATGAAAGTTTCTCAAAAATAATCTTACCTATTTCCATGTAGTGAACTCAACAGAAATTTTAGAGCAAAAATAATTATGTTATAATTCACCAAGAATAATTACTTTCTTTTGAAATCCTCCCCCTAAATTGACAAATATTTTGTTCATCTTTGATGTGCACCTGCTTACATGTGTACACTTACCCTTCACATTTACAAGCAAGCATTTTGGAAGTCAGGTTACAAGGGAAGAAGGAAAAAAAAACCCAAAAAAACATGCATTAGAAAAGGCTGTTTTCCAGGGCCACAAAACTTTCCTGGTGTCAGATTCCTAGACTGAGCCCACCTGTCCTTCTGCTAGCATTTCTATTTTCATTTGCTGTGTGGTCATCTCTTTCATCTCGCACTGCTTTCTATTCTAGGTTTCTTCCTTTTTCACCTCTGAACCATTGTTCATTATATTTCTCATTTCAGTCACATTCAAAATGAAAACCATCATCACAAGGGGTGATGGGGCTTGGGAATTCAGCTCATGCAATCTCCGTAGTGATATAGATAGGGACTACAATCTAAGTCTAGAAGAAACAGAACAGTGGTAAGCAGTAATAATATTAAGTGACAATGTCACAAGTTATTAATTTAATACATAGGTATAATACATGAGCACATACCATAGAAGGGATAATAAGGGCTGAGTATGACATTATATATTAAACACCCAACACAAAATCTAATGTGTAAGTATTCTATAGATAGTAACTGTGTTATCACATCTAGATAACCCTCAAAACATTGAATTTATTTTGATCTTTCTTTCAGTGTATTTTAAGAGCTCTAGGCATTTTAACTCAGATTAACCTATTCAAAACTAAAGATGTCATTTTTGCAAACATTCACTTTCTTGTTTTCTGGGCTTAGGCTTAAATATTGAAAGCATCTTTTTTTCTTCCCATCACCCTTTGTTTATTCTATTTAATCACGGACCAAGTGATGGAGCATTTCCTGAAAGAGGCCCACATTTTTCATAGACTACTATAAATGCCTTTCACCATTCCTTCAATCTAAATCTCCCTGACTTTTACCTTTGGGAGCTCAACTCAAAAGATATTGCTCCAATGATTGTAAACTTCTCATGTTTATAGTGTCTACAGATTATATGCACAGTAGAAATTGTACACATGTTAATAATTTCATGTACTCTTCCCTTAGATTCTAAGCAACAGAATCATTTTTTTCACTTCTTTTTGAGACATGTATACCACATTCCCAGTAGTTTGTGTAAATAAGTGAAATGTAAGTTAAATTCCACTGTAAAAATGTAAAGCCTACAATTCCCAAATAGAAGAGCTAATCTGAAGTATCACACTGTTATTTTTAAATTAGCTTTAAATATATCAGTTATCTTACAAAATAGATTTATTTTTAAAATTTTTTAGTTTTTTGAAACAATGTCTTGTTTTATAGTTCAGACTGGCTCTGGAATTACTATGTAGCCCAGGATAGCATTGAATTTAATGGCAGTCCTCCTGCCTCTGCCTCTTGAGTGCTGGGATTAGAGGTGAGAGCCACCATACCCACCTAAAAAAATTCTTAAATTTTATTATTTTTGTATATAAATAAAATTGATAGAATTCCCTGATCTATTTTTTTTTTTTCTTGAGAAAAGGTCTCACTTCATAATTCAGGCTGGCCTTGAGTTCACTATGTAGCCTAGATGAGCCTCAAATTCAGAAATCCTACCTCCGACTCTATTGCCCAAGAGCTGGGATTACAGGTGAAAGCCAGTACACCCAGCATTGCGTATGTGGTACTGATTTCTGGTGGGAGTGATTCACCATGCCCACCATTGTTGCATATGGTTACTGGGGATCAGAGGAGGGACCTCACGCTTGCAAAGCAGGTGCTGGAACCACTGAGCTAAATCCCTGATCCATTCTTATAGAAAAAAGAATACAGCCGGAAAGTGTTTTTTGTTTTCTTTTGTTTTTTTAAGTAAACAAAAAAATCCCCTACCCCCCCCAAAAAAAAATGTATTCAAGTTTAAACAACTTTTGGATACCATGAAGTTATAAAAGCAATAATGAAACAAAGGCTGTAGTTACATTAAGGTAAAATTTGATTGTTACCATCAATTTCTACCTTTACTAATAATACATGATGCTATTTCCCAATTTATGTCTTCGTCACTTAAACAGCTCTTCATCAATAAACATGCGAATATTTAAAAATCTCCTTTTCTTTATAATTTCTAGGATCTATTAGGCAAGTCCTCCTGTGTGAGTACTTCATCCTTCATGCAAATTAACCTATACCTGTATGCTGCCAGTTACGCATTTGTCAGACAAATATTGAATTTTGCAGTCTACTCAGCTGAGAAAAATTCTTGGTGTAGATAAAGCCATAGAATAGTTTTACAATTTAACTCTATGAAAAATGGCAGAATTATGCTTCCAACACATCATCTAGGAAAGTCTCATTTTGGTTCTTGCATAGAGAGCACCAATATAAATCATTTGGTTTGTAAGAATGTTATTGAATCAGTATGCCAAACTATAAGCAGTGATTTGTAGTGCTTTGCAACTTTAGCTGAATTCTAGTTTAAACAAGTCCATAAGTCAGGTTTGTTCTTGAGAAAAGATTTTCTATTTATTGAGGAGAAATTATATTTACTGAGAATAACTTATTGCATGTGCTTACCTCTTGGACGTTTGCATATTATTCAGCAAAACTGAAGTCAAATTATTGGTTTGTATACAATGTTAATATACTAATTGCAGTTAAAATCATATAAAAGTCAATTTAATGACAGTTAATCCTGCATTTACATAAACTTGGTTTGATAAACAATTGCTTCAATGTTACAAACTAAAATTTCAGGTTATCACCATGAAGACTGCATATGGATTTTAATTAACCTGCCTATATTTCTACTAATTATGCTTTCAATTTGATCTATGCTTATTTCACATTCATTATGAAAATTGAGTAAGCTAGTGAAAACAATATTGAGAAAAGTTCTCTATCAGTCCGTTTTTCCTATCTTCCTAGTCTGTCACTCACTGCTGTTCATTCAAGCCTGATCATAGACATGATTATCCAGCGGGGCTCTCCATAGTGAAGAGTAACCTGGTATATTGTACTGTTCATGACAGCTTTGGGGATGGAAATAGGATGCTGACCAAATTGTAGCCTGAAGAATAAATTATGACCTCACAGAAAGTAATACTGGATTTTAGGGATGCTCATGATGCCAGTGTTTATACTGACCAAATTATAGAGTCATCTAGGAAATAAATAATCCTCTACTTCATTCTTTATAAGCAAACAGTAGTGAGGAGCAGATCTTAGACCTTGTATTATTAAGTATAATAGATTCAAAATATTCTATTAATAGTCTCAAGTTCAAATAGACTCAAAGACAACTTGCAAAATTTTCAAAAAACATATTAATTTATGTTACAGTCCCTTAAATAAGTCTAGTTAATAGTGAGTTTTTATTCAATTGGTTGACTGAAAGAGAGAACATCATGACCTAGGTGTCTCTACCGTCATGGAATAATATAGAATTCCTCTTAAAATAGACTGCTGTGGGGCTGGGGATTTAGCTCAGTGGTTCTGGTGCCTGTCTTGCAAGTGCAAGAACCCAGGTTCAATCCTGGTTAACCCCACACAGTACTGGGTGTGGAGACTCACGCTCAGCAGCAATCAGCACCACATACCACAGTGCCGGGCATGGTGGCTCAGGCCTATAATCCCAGCACTTGGGAGGCAGAAGCAGGAGGATTGCTGCGATGTGAGTTTGAGGTTGAGCTGGGGGCCAGCCTGAACTACAAAGTGAAACCCTGTCTAAAAAAAAAAAAAAAACTGCCGTGCTATATCATCTGTTCTCAGTGGTCTTCTTAATGTCCAATTTTAAATCTGGCAGATATAGGTAAGTATTTGTCTGAGTATTTTCTTCTGCTGGGGCATCTATCATGTTTAAAGTTTATTTTCTGGTTAAATATGATCATTGGGTTTGGTAGTTCAATTCTTACCAATGAAATTTTGTGAAAAATTAGAAAACTCCTAAAAGACTTACAACAAAAATGAAAGAAATGCATTCCTTTACTTTTATTTTACTGTCTGTTTTCAAATTGAAGACTTATCCTGAAATATCTTCTCAAATTATTTATACATGATTACTACAAATTTTAATTTATGTAGTATGGTATATTAGCTCTGATAGTCACTTCTTTTAGTTCAGAACATAAGAAGCATATTTTTGAAACTAAAAGGAGAATTCCATTTGATTTATAATGTTGACATCTTTTTCATCTATCAGCTAAAAATAAGAATAATTTTCAATGAATGACTAGTTGACTGGCTCTGATAACCATCAAACTAAAGTTCTTTGAAAATCAGAGGCTATACAATATTTTAAAATCTCAATACACTTTGTGACCCAGGATATGATTTTTCCAAAAGTTAAGTGCTTATACAACAATAAGGTACTTTTTTGTTCTAAATCACTCATATGGTAAAGTGTCATAATTCCTTTCAATGTATCAATATGTTTAGCTTCACATTGCATATTTTTATACTCATACTCTTTTGTAATAAAATGAATTTATCAGTACATTTTTGGAATACATTATGATTACATTCGTCATTGACAATTTGCACTTGATATTCTTTTAACAATAAAATCCAGTTAAAATGATAAGAATACAATGCTTAGCGCCAATAATTTTTCTTGAAACTAGTCAAAGAAGTAAATTATTTGGATATTGTTCTGTCTCTTAAGGTTAAGGTAACTTGGAACGATACAGGAAATTATCCTGACAAATGGCAGACTGAAAGAAAATGGGTAAGTAGGAGTCATGAATCTTATTAGAAGGGTGTGAGACTTAAAATATTGTTTTTGTATTCATCTGCCAGCATCCTTGTCCTACTAGTAAAATCACAATCAGATTTAAGGTGTAATCACCAAACTTTTGTGGTCTACATCCTTAGTTTGCCCAGTTTATGGTACTTAAAATCTAGTAGCTAGATTGCATTTGCAGTATAATATCAGTAACAAAGGATAATCAGTGATTGTTATTAAGATGAATAATAGCTGCACATCTAATATTGACAATTTTTCTCTAGATATTACATACAAGGAAAGGTACTATTAAATTACCACATGCATATTCTAATAAATATGTAAGAAACATAAATGTTATAATATCTGTATTTCTTATGAATTAAATTTGAAGTTAAGAGCATATAAGATTATTGCAACTTTTAATAAGTATATATATTGCAAAAAAAGAGATGAAATGAGGCAAAATCATGTTAATGTTAAAAGTGAGACTGCAAATGTGACTTGCATATTATTAACATGTAGGAGTAACAATAAATCTGCCCACAGTTTTCTAAGGACAATAACTACAGTGAGTAAGCATTACATGAATACTCTATAAAGAGGAAATTTAAACACGGAGGGTATGCACTTGCCCCAAATCCAAAGTTTTTCAGTGTGAAGGATGGACTCCCAGGTTGATCAATCTGTTTTCTGACAACATAATCTTACCTGTCCAAAGCAGACAATATATCTATGGACAGCATATGATTTCTAGCATGTATTGGTAATATTCCACAAAGCATGTAGCTTTGGATCTTTAAATCTAAACATATTTCATGGGTGCAATGAAAATACTTTAGCTAGATTTGGAAACATAACAGCACTAATCCACTGCCTAACTGAATATGTTAGGAAAGTAATCCCCAAAACAATCCTATCGGTATTTATGACTTATGTTAATATTAAACAGATTATTCTGAACATATGACATTCATGTCATAGAGAAGTCAACTGAAATGTAACATTTAGATTACCTCAGAGGGTATCTAAATGTTAGAAGTTTAAATTTTTAATTGACAGACTAAAAACATTTTGTAAAAACCTATATTAAAATAAAACTGATAGTTTAAAAACATTCGTTTCCATAATTAGATTCTATAAAGCTGCAAAAAATCTCTAGATTTAAGAGTACAGATCTTTATGTAAGGCATTCAATTAAAAACATATCAAGGGTTCTATTATGATCAGCTAGTCTAAGAATTTTCTACCAATTTATTAATTTTCTTCTCATCCTTCCAGATTTTAACAAGGTACAGTAGTTCTACTGTGAAGAGATGAAGTTCATTATATTAATCAAAAATAAAAATCTATTTTCAGTTGTCAAATTCTCTGAGTCAAAATAAAAATAAATGTGGCTATAAAAGTGAGTAAGTGTAGGAAGGATCTTGGAGATAAAGTCAAAACTTCAAAATGACTTCATGCAGAGGAATGGGAAGACATTTGAGGGACAATAATCATGAGTGTGGTAGAAGTATTGGAGAAAAACAAGGAGATATGAACTCACTGGGCATTTGATCATGTGCGTGTATTAATTTCAAGGGTTGGGGGGGACTAAATTCACTGGACACTTCAAGCTTAGCCTCTCAAATATTACCTACTAAAAGCTGTTAGTTTTCTTCAACCTCAGCCGTATTTCCCTCCTGAAGTCCTATGGCATAACTAACAGTCATATAACAGTGTGGATAAACAGACAGACCAGATACACTGAACAAAACAGCCAACAGTGGGTTGAGGTTAAAATACTGTCACCAGTGTTAAACTGATTATAATACATCTCTTGTAGTTGTTCCTCAAACACTATTATTTGACTTTATGTATAAATTTAAAATTTTTAATAATATTATTATACATAATGATGAAAAACCAGAGAGAATACAAAAATTTCATTCAAAATACATGTCTTTCTGTCTGTCTATATACGTGTCTTTATCTATGTATATATTTTCTTCAAAAATCAAATCAAAACCACTTTAACCTTTGCTAATTAAAAAATGAGAATTAAATTCTTATCTGTACCTTGATCCTTCACATTATTTATAGCCATCTGCTTCTTTTTTTTTTTCTTAATATCATTATTTTCCTTCATAGCATAGTTATCATGACCATGTCTGACTAGGAACACAGTCCATATTCAGGAAGAGTTGTACATAATAGCATAATCAGGTGATGCCTAAGTGTGCCAAAACCAAATAAGAGAAAAGAAAACATTTTTTATTTCATGGATACATTTTTCTCTAAGTGTTTAAAGGAAACACTAATTGTTCTTATCTATAAACTATTGTCATTTTTTGAATCTACAGCTCCTCTACTTAATGTGACCTCTATACGAGTTCAATGTGATTCCAAATCTTTTTGTGTATGGTCATGGTAGGGAATAGTTTTTAATAGTTTCTGAATATTAAGAGATGGTTTTCATCTATTTTACTTGATCATCATCTGTGAAATACTATGAATAATTTGCAGTGGATCAAGAAAGGTTTGATTGGGAAAAATAATATTATAGGTCACCATGTAAGAATATTCAAAACATTTATGTTTTGAAAACCAGAAAGGTTCCCGAGAAGTAAAATCTCTGCAGGATTCAGTTTTAACCAGGGATAGCTAAAATCAGTGTTTGTGGAATAAAAGTGGATCTTCACTTCTCCAACATGCCGCAGAAAATAAATGTGCACATGGAGAATTTTAAAGCCAGGTAGCTTCAAGTATCAATGAGCACATGGACCAAAATAATTACAACAACGTTATAGCTTTTCCCACATCGAAAAGTAATTAAGTTTTTAACTAAATATTTTAAAACTATACATACAAGATAATAGAAAGTTTCAAAATTACACAGGATGCCATTGTTTTTCAAAGGCAAATTTAAAAATTAAGTGTTAAATTTAAATTTAAGTGTTTCACACAGGATATTTCTACACAATAAATATCCCTTAAGTAAGAAATTTGACCAGTCATTGAAGAGAATTTTTAAAATTATTTAAATTTTTTTTTTTCACCACTACAGATGTTTTTTGAGGTACAAGGGATAGAACTAAGGGCCTTGTGAAACAGGTGTGGCACCACCAGCTAAATTCCTGGGCTCCAGATTTTGTCATTTTTCTACAGTGATTGTGTTTCAGCTGGGCACATAAATGAGAAACTGTGATGAGTTTTATATATCTAAGTCATATAAGAAATAAATTGGATGTACCTTGAGGACATCGACATAAGTGAAGTAAATAGGTCACAGATGTGCAAATATCATATCTTTTCTCTGGAATGAGAAAATGAACTTGTAAATGAGTTGTAGTATGCATAGTTGATATTGTGAAATAGAAAATAAAAGGAAAAAGGATGTAGGAGTAAATAACGAGGGGAAAAAGAATGTGATAATAGTAAAGAAAAAAGGAAATAAAGATCATGTATATAGGGAGTGGGGGGTTTCAGGGCGGGGAAAAAATGAGAATCAAGTCATGTCATATTCTGGCACAAACTCTCAATGTTGAATGCCATGATGATGTGTATTCATAATGTAGCAATAAAGATTTAAATTAAAAGAAAAAAAAAAAAAGAAATGAAAGTGCCATGATGAATTTCTACATCAGCCACTTGGGATATGTAGAGGCTTTGCTGTCTGTTCTTTTCTTGCTTCCCTTCAACAATGATACTCCTTTTCACCATGGACAATTATGGACAAGGGTGAGAGGTCAATGTGCCAGGTTAGTGTACACTGGTAACACAAAAGGAGCCTGAGCTCATGATCTATTCAAAAATACAAAATTGCTAATTAAAGGTTTTCATAAAAAACAGGTAAATGTCTACCTCACTGAGAAACTGTTTTTGTTGTTTGTGACACTGAATAATTTTCTAAACACATTGTGACTATGACCTATATTTACAGCGTTCAATCTAAGTCTATAAGAGGAAAATAGGTAAGTGTGTATTCTAATGTTACATAGTCATTATATATCATGCTTTGACAATAAGAATGCTATTTTAAATTTCAAGTGAAAATGCAGCATATAACACTAATTTTACAACAACATTTCATGGGCACTAAATTTATGGAAGAAAATTTCAAAATATCAACAATACAAATTTTAAAATTTAAGGTTTTAGATTGAACATTCTAAATAAATTCCAATAATTAGTAAAAGTTATTTTCATAATTAGAAAATTTATTTTTAAAAATTATATTACAATATAATTACAATTTTACCCCCAGGGAACTCTAACCTTTCTATGTGATTGATTTTTTCTAAAAGTTTACAATATTAATAGGTTTACTTCTCAATCTTTACTATTTTTGAGGTTTCTATGCTTGTATATTCAAATACTTGCCTTCGTTAAACACCACAAAGGTATGAGAAGTTTGTACATTAAATTATTTACTTATTATTCTCCTTAGTGTTTAAAAATGTCCTAGGTAATCTCCATTGCATATGAAAGTAAGAAATTATTTTTCTAACTCTTGCTACAGGGCTTGAACCTATATAACTCTTGCTTCCACTTTCCTTTTTGGTCTTTCAAGATAGCCTTTCACCTTACAGATCCTTATACTGTCAGGACCCTAATCATCTTTGAGTGTCTCTTTCTCACTTGGTTACCTGGTTCTAATGCTTCCTAGCCTGTGAAGTCTAAAAGGATTTCCTTGTGTTGATTCACATTCATTCATCTGTACAACAACCTCTATGTTCTGAACATTTCAGGCTGTCTTGATAATTACGATGAATAAGAGAGAACAGATCCTTTTTTTTTTTTTTTTTTTTTTTTTTTAGATAGCAAGAAAATGAATAAAATAGATAAACAAGATGACTAAAGTAACATTAGAGTTTTGGAAAATAACAGAGATAAGGTTGATGAAGTTAGACTCTTTTAGACTGGGAGGTCAGAAGAAAGAGGTCCATTTTGAGAAGGTTACATTTACCAAAAATCTGAATATCCAAAGAAGCTACCATGTTTGCATGATTTCAGCTCAAGATTACTGCCTATGTTTATTCATTTGGATATTACCAAGAATGATGGACACAGTTGGTACATGTCAGGCAACCTGTAATGTTTATGAAAAAATCATTATGACCATATATTTTTCTTCATTTATTGACAACTAGACACACATGTATTCAAGCATTTTCTTTTCTCAGGCATTCAGGCTGTGAACAGTGACTTTTGTTCAATATGTCTCTGTATGGAAGAGAGTCAAGATGGTGTTATAGGTAATGTGTGAATGATACTCTCCTTGACATTGCAGAGGCTTTATTACAAGTATCACAACTACTTTGTGTATGGTTGGTAGCAAGGTCCCAGACCATAAAGTTGCAGCATTGGATCCAGAGTGGCTGTGTCACTTACTAAGACAACAGGAGGTAATGCCAGGATTTTACCTTTTTTTTTTTGTGATACTGAGGATCAAACTCAGGCTCTTATGCTTGCAAGGCAGGCGTGGTACCTCTTGAGCCAAATCCCTAGCGATGCCACGATTTTAAAAGTGACTTTTAGGCTTCCCAAGACTGACTCAAGCACGCACTCCACCATGATATTTAAACATGAGTATACTATTTATTTCATTTAAGAGTATGGCCTCAAAGTGCAGCCATTTACCTGGAAATGTCCCAAGAGTATCCTTTATCGGAGATTAGAACTCTATCACACAAACATAGTACATCTTTATCCATTCATTTGTTGAAGGTCATTTGAGCTGATCCCAAGATTTGGCTATTACAAATTGTAGTGGTACAAACATGGATATGTGTCTCTGTGGATCATTATGAGATGATGTTTTTAATTCTTTAGGGAAAATTCTAAGAGGAAAAATGGCAGGGTGAAATGGAACCTGTAGTTTTCATTTTTTGAAGAAACTCCAAATTGATTTCTATAATGCTTGCACAAATCTAACTCCTTCCAATAATGGAGAAGCTTCTTCTCTCACCACGTCAGCATTTGTTCTTGGTTAATTTATTGATGATATTTATTCCTTATGGAGTGAAGTAGGATCCTGGTGTTGTTTTCTTAATTGCTGTCTCTGAAATGGCCACTGATATTGGACATTTCTACATAAAGGTGTTTGCCATTTGTACTACTTCATTTGAGAAGTGTCTACTCATTTGGATGCCCATTTTAGGGAGACTGAGTCTTTAAATTGGGGGTTCTGATATTTTTTGAATTCTGTGTATACTCTAGACATTGGCCTTTTCTCTGAGTAACAACTGAATTTTTTTTTTTTCTTACTCTGGGTTGTCTTTAATTCAGTGGTTTCTTTTTCTCTGCAAAAGTTTGTTGTTGTTGTTTTTGTTTTTGTTTTAACAAGAGGAGACCTCATCATTGACTTCATATGATTTTTGACCAAAAGTCATTTGTTTTAAATGTTTTTTATTCATAAAACATAAAATGACCATAATTTGTATTTACCTGAGAATGATAAAAATAAAAAAATTATGACGACTTTTTATTTTTGTAATAGTTAAGATAATAGCAATTGTTTTCTTGGTTCAGGTAATATATTGGTGATGTTCTTTTATCTTAAATAATATGAGTATTATTAATATGAGTATCTTAAATAATATGAGTATTAATTCAGTACAACAAAAATATTGAATATGAAGACTTTCATAGAGTTAAGATTTCAGGTAGGGCTTTGTTATTCAAGCAGAGAGACTTGGTTATCATTGAGCATTGAATTTGGGTTGAGTATATCAAATTCTAGGGTTAACACCAAGCAGCAAGGAATCTAAAGGCATAAAGTAAATAATAGCCAGATGAGGTGAAAGCCATCGGGAAAGGAAAGGAAACAGGACCAAAGTTAAACAGAATAGTAGTGATGGGAGATTAAGTGTAAAAAAATAAAAGCTTTTGATTGAGAGACGACTTCACAGTAAAGCTTGCTAGAGGAATTGTATTAAAAAATATAAGCCATTCCTAATTTCTGCAAGCAGTGTGCCTCCTGTCACATTCATCCTTGTTATATATTTTGGAATTATCTTTTATTTTTAATGATTTTGGCTATGATCACACACTATAAAATATATAGCTTTTTATGTTTAGAAACAGAAAAGATGTTACAAAACCATATTTTATCTTTATTCTCCCATAAAACTTGCTTAATATTTTTTTTTGTTGCTGAACACCTGGTACATTACCCATCCACGAGCTCAAAACACTTATCCAATAATCTATGTCTTATTTATTCTAGTTCAAGTAGTAGGAAAGCTTCAAAATGATAAATTCTGTTGGAGGCCACTCTAAACAATATTTGATTCATATATACTGAAACTTGTTATAAGTAATGAATGATGTAGATAGAGCACATTTAGCACTGTCTCGCAGTGAACATTTATTAAAGGAATACCACAGCAGATGAGTCTGTGGTAGATAGTAAACCATCCATCAGATGTGACCCCAAAACAAATTGTAGCTCATCAACTGCTTTAATATGTCATGAAGCTTCCACATAGACATTAGCAGACCATTTGTTAAGCCCCAACTACTTCTTCACTGACAGAGCAAAAGACATTTGGTATTTTCATTTGTAAGTAATATCAAAATGAATCAATGAGATCTAAGCACCCTGAATAGAATTTCTGAGGATCAAGCATTGATATCCAGGCCTTACTTTCTTTACACGACCAATCTTCAATAATATTTTATTTTAGAAACAAATAAAAGAATGGTGTTTTCATTTAGATTTTTAAACTTTACTATACTATAATTATTTTTGAAAAGAAAATTTTACTTAAGCAGAAAGGAAAAAATGTGTTTGCCATCTTCATTTTTGTTACAGAATTGAATACTAAGACATTCTGTAATGACATTGCAAAAGTAATAAAAATAGCGTGTTTGAATGTTCCAGTAGTCACAGTTACAAAAATCTCATTATTAAAAGTGTTGTTGCCTCAGAAATATTTATTTCAAAAACATTTTATGTAGCCTAGTTTTCTGATGTTTAAAAATATCCTTTATTTCTTTATCATTTTTTTGTTGTCTGAAGTGTTTTCCTTCTTTGTAATTAAGTGTATCTTTATCTCCCCTACTAAGATGCAAAACTGTGTTTTTCTTTATTTGTTCCTTTGGCCATAAGGTATGTGACAGTTTAAACAATCTGTCATACTTGATTCCTACTTCATATTGCCATCTTTCAGATAAATCTGTAATTGTAATATACATTATGTTGTTTCATAATCAGTTTTCAAACTTGACCTTAAAATTATAGATAATAAATATTAATACAATTACTGATTCAGAATTTAAACTATATCTCCACTCTATAGTATTCAGATGAACATGAAGAAGGTATGTTACATAGAGTGCCTGATAATTTGAGTTCCATATGCCAGTTTTTCTTGCTGATTAGCCTTTTGAAAATACTATTGTTTAGCCAAAAGGAAGACTGATTCAAGGTGTCTTAAAGAAATGCATCACTGCTCTTGCATAGGCAAATCAAATGTATTTTGAAAAAGCTTTTAAAAGAATGGCTCCCACATCCACGCACCCCATTTAGAACAGTTTTCTAATTTAAAAACTCACTTTAAATTTGGATTAAAATTCTGGTGATTTTCAGATGATAGTGTACCGGGAGTCCAATTCTTTGCAAGTCCTTGCTGCATGTGCAGAAATGTCAAGCACAGATATCCACTGGCTTTGCTCTGTCCATACACCAGGTCACATTGATAATTAAGAAAATCAAGGCTACTAATTTACACCTATGAATCCCCCAGTGGAAAGGATATGCTTACTCTTCGCTATAAAAGCTTCTGAGTCCCTGGCCGCAGGTCCTTTGTCACAGCAGGTGTACCTGTCATGTCACCAGGTGGGAGATTTCAGGACAAGGGTTGTAGAACTATTTTGCATGTGCTCCTGCTGTTTGACATTCTGTGAATGAGCAATTTGTTAACCGACTGCCTCTAATCCAGTCTAATTACTTGTTCAGTCATCTCTTTTTTGTTAATTGTATATTTTGTTATTTGTATTTTTGTCATTCTTTCTAAGTTTGAAGAAGGATAGCAATTAATGACACATTTTACAAAACTAAAATGATGCACTTTATATTATAAATTAACATGGACAGTTAACAATGAAGAATCAAAATATTTGAAAAAACGTTTGCTATTTTGGTCAATATAATAATAGGTCATTGTCAGGGAATAATGAAGGGGAACATAGAAATTAGTACTCTTCATAATAAGGATTCCTATTTCTGCTGTTGATAAATACCAATGTCTACAAGACGGACATGTTATTTTTTGATGTTAGTCATTAGCACATTCTTTTCTACATTGGTCTGGAATCAGATTGTGTTAAATACCACTTAGTTTAATCAAAGCTGTTCCTCTCTGTATTTTTGTCCTTCTTTTGAAGGACAAATTTAGTTACCATCTAGGACAATGTTTCTTTCCTTTCAGTGTGTCAAGCTCTCTCTTTTTAAAATTTTCATAACGTGGCCAGAGTGAGCTTATTCTCCAATCTCAAACTAATTAGACACCATTTTGCTTCATTTTTATAAGAACATTTTCAAAACTTTCTTTCTCAATGTCTGTAAGTTCTCTGTCCAATTGCTCAAGAAATATTGACATTGTTTCCCCCCACATCTGCATATTGCATTAATTAAGCCAAAATATAAATTTGGCTGTTTGTATTAATATCAATACCATTTTGTCTACATAAATTATATTTTTCCTATGTAAAATAATACCAGTGAAATTTAAGCTATTTGGAATTACCCAAAAAAGCTTATACTATGGGAAGCTATGGAGTATTTTGATAGCAAACTGAAGATCTTCATCTACTTTGAGTTTATGAAAAATTATATTTACTATTGGCTGAGTCATGAACTGCTATTAAATAAAGTTTAACTCTTCATGCCACTGATTTCTGATACCTGTGACCAAAATTCTAGCCAGCATTTAATACTCTTTCATTCTCAAATATAAAAGCATGTTTTTCTATGTATGTATATTACAGAAGAAAAAATGTACTTCATATGTGAAAATGGAAGAAAACTGGTAAAATGCAAACTATAAATAAATAATGAACATATATATTTATATATAATCCAAATATATTACTAATACAAGTTAAAGTTACATACTTATATATCAAAAAATGATAATATCCAATAGTATTCTTAAAAATTAAATTAAAATAAAGTTGCTCTGTATTTATCAATCACAAAATTATAATTTCCTATAGTACTCTTAAAAGTTCATTAAGCAGATGTAATTTGAATTTGCTTGTAAACTGATATTCTTTTATGCAATATTCTTGGCATTAGAAATAAAAAACCTTAAAATAATCATATCTTCTGAGGCAACAATTCTACTTCTAGAATTTTTGCCAAGGGAACAATCATATTTATGCTCAAAGATACTCAAAAGTCTCAATATAATCTAAAGATAACAAAAGAAAATGAGACAAAAATTACATATGTAATCTATAGTAATCTGTAACACATAGCTTACATATATAATATATGTTCAATATATATTTTATATATAATTATGGTGTATACTTTTGTGTTTTATATGTACACTTTGCAATGTAATGTGTATATTAGTTACCATGTGTATATATGTTTATGTATATATATAGATAGATATATAGATATATAGATATAGATAGATAGATAGATAGATAGATAGATGTGTCTCGTGTATCAGGGAAAATACTGGTCAAGATTAAAGTGAACATTCTTAAAGATAAGAATAAAGTGACTATTCTCATGTGGAATGATCACGTTTTCTTTTTTCTCTTTAATGTTTCCTTGTTATTTTCAATGTTTCTACATTGATTGTGTATTTTTTAAAAGAAAAATAAATTGATATCTAGTCATCATATACTGGTACAAATTATCAATGTTAAGTGTGATCATGCTATTTATATAAAATGTACATATTTCACAATTAAAAAAAGAAAATAGAATAAATTGATTCAAATCTTTAAGTATACTTAAGATCTAACTTTTGATAATATGCTGTGATAATGACTCACATTTGTCAAAAACTGCTATTTGCAAGTCTCTAGAATATGAAGAAAAAGCCAGGCATGGTGGCTCACACCAGTAATTCCAGTATTTGGGATGCAGAGGCAGGAGGATTGGTTCGAGCTCTAGGCTGGAAAGGGCTATTTAGTGCTTTCGGGGCAGCTTGAACTGTAAAGGGAAACACTGACTCAGAAAACTCAAAAAAAAAAAAAAAAAAAAGAAAGAAAGAAAGAAAAATTAACATCCTCCTCCCCCAATTTGTTATTAAAGTATTTTTTTTCATACTTTTCGATTTTTTTTCTTTAGGTTTTTTGAGACAGTGTCTCACTTTGCAGTTCAGGCTGGCCCTGAGCTCAGCCTCGAACTCACATCACAACAATCCTCCTGCCTCTGCCTCCCAAGTGCTGGGATTACAGGCGTGAGCCACCACGCCCGGCACTGTGGTATGTGGTGCTGATTGCTGCTGGCGTGAGTCTCCACACTCAGTATTGTTATGTGGTTACCGGGGACCAAACTCGGGCCCTTGCACTTGCAAGACAGTCGCAGGAACCACTGAACTATATCCCCGGGCCTCAATTTTGTTTTTTTTAGTTACCAAATGTTCCTGAAAAAATTATTTATCTTTTATTTTTCTTGTTATGTCTGGAGACACGTTCTTCCTGTGTTGTCCCATTAGCCTCAGAGTGTATGCCATTTCCCTCAACCTCCTGCATAGGTGAGATTAGAAACAAATGCCACTCGGCCCATTCCAGGGTTTATTTCTTGAGTTGCAATCACACTTTTTTTTTTTTTTTAGACAAAGTCTCAGCCTCAAACTCACGTCACAGCAATCCTCCTGCCTCTGACTCCCGAGTGCTGAGATTACAGGTGTGAGCACCACGCCCGGCACTGTGGTATGTGCTACTGATTGCTGCTGGGCGTGAGTCTCCATACCCAGTATTGTATGTAGTTACCGGGGATTGAACCCAGGTCCTTGTGCTTGCAAGACAGGCGCCGGAACCACTGAGCTAAATCCCTGGCCCAAGCACACTCTTCACAGTGCTCTCATACAGATTCAATCTCATACAGATTGAATGTCGATTAATTCTAATTCAGACTGCATTTTTTCTGTTATATTTAATTAAACTTGAGCCATTATTATTATTATTATTATTATTATTATTATTATTATTATTATTTTGTAGGTTCTGGGCATTCAACCCAGGAACACCCTGTCACATGGCTACAATACCCCCTCCATTTCATATTGTATTTTGAGACTGAGTGTCACTAAGTGACCCAGATTGCTCTAGCCACCTGAGTAGCTGTGTTCATAAGTGTATACTAACATGCTAAAGTTCAGTTATTTGGTTTTTTGCTTGTTTGTTTGTTTTGAACCAGGGTCTTGCTTCACAGTTCAGGCTGGCCCTGAGCTCATTATGCCCACGTGAGCCTCAAACTCACAGTAATCCTCCTGCTTCTGCCTACAGAGTTCTGGGATTACAGATGTGAGCCACCAGGCCCAACACTGTGGTATGTGGTTACAGGGACTGAACCTAGTACCTGGTACTTGCAAGACAGGTGCCAGAGCCACTGAGTATATCCCCAACCACTGAATATTTTTTTGATTAGTGAAAAAATATTGCTTTCTTCCCAAAGTCATACCAAATATTTTTGATGTCCAAGTAGTTCACAGGCATAAAGTATTTGAATATAAAAAATGTCAAAATAGATTTTATTTTTTTGTGATACCATCTTTATGCTTCAAGTGGTATTCATGGAAAAGCAAAGAAGAAACTGAGTTAATTACTTCAAATTATAGATTTACCAGTATGTAAATAAAATGATATATAACCCAGGTTACAAGTATAGTCTTCTATTTGATGTTCCTACACATTTCAAAAACAGTTTTTAAATATGTTTAAAATTAAGGAGCACTGGACACTAATGGCATGGGAAGGTTTCCTTTCCTTCATTAATGGTTTAATGAATTTAATCATTTTCAGATTCAGAAATACATCCAATCGTAAATTCATTTTAATCTACTTCACAATAAAATGACTATGACTTTTTCCTAACTGGCTATTTTTTCCTTCTTTAATATAATAATATTTGACATCCATGATTAAGGACTCAAAACCATTGTGATATCCTAGCATATTAAAATATATGAGTTTGCAATGTTGTCTGAAGCAAACTGTTGCATATTTTTCTTTCATTGACTTTTTATTGGGAGTGCTTGATCTGTTTGAAATATTCCTAATAATATTAAAGTTCATTTATCACAAAATGACATTTTCCAGTCATAGCAGGGAAAAAAGAAGATGTTATTGTGTTTGTTTTCTTTCCTGCTAAAATAGTATTTTAATTGAGTTTATTGATATATTTTATACATACAATATGATTGCATTTAACATTGAGGACTTGTACCTGTACATGACACATCTTGATTGTCATTTTTCCCCTTTTCTACTTCCCTACCTACAATCCTTATACCCATAAAAATACTAGTTTTGTCCTAGTATTTATGGGAAAAAATATTGATTTTAGTAAATTTTATTTTATCAATTTATCGTTGTTTTCATGAACTTCCTAAAATTTACCTCATCTATCTAGAGCTTTAGGCACACCTGGATTCCTTGAGAATTACTTAAAGCTCTCTACACCAAATTCACACCCTTAGAAAAATATATTATTATGTAATTTGAAGGATTAGAACAATTGTCAACTAGTTAAATCAGAGAAAATTCCTTTGAATGTTTTCACATTACTTTTCCAAAATATCCACTTATGGAGGTATAAAAATTATTCTAAAGCTGTAGCTTATCATTTTAAAAAATAATTCATTTTATTTTCCAATTAACTTCTATCCATGCTGCTATATTAATTGGATCATGATTGCAAAAGAACATACAATAAATGAACATCTTGTGTCACATCTCAGTGGCATTTTATTCATTCTTTGTAATTTGTGAAACTAGAAAAATTAACTTGTTTCTGTTTTAGCATTTAACTCTTGACATATTCCAGTATTTGTGTGAGAACCCAAATTGCATCCTCCATTTTCTGAATTTTAATAGGTTTTTTGTTGTGAGCTTAACAGTATCCCAATTCTCAGCACTTTCAATGACAAATAATTTTGCTGAATCTATCCCGCAATCCTCAGTAGATTTTCTAGTATTTCTCCTTGTGTATGTATTATTCAGACAAATAGTGACCCTAAAATAGAAAAAGCTTCTCACCTCTTAAAACTTTTATTTGGCAGGGTTCAAAATGCACACAGTTAAGTGCTATTCTCTGTGTATTTAATGTAGAGTGAAAAGCTGTTTGGTGCCCATTTTAGATTCACTGGCAACCAGACAGGCAAGGAAGCATGTAGTAGGAGTCAAAAACACACATAAAAAATTAAAAGTTTAAAATTAATTTGAACTTGTAATGCACCACGTGCAAATCTAAAAATCAATTTCCAAATGGAACAGCTTAAAATTCTTTCTTGCCATCTGGTTTTGGACCAGGCTCAGTTGATTCCGATTCTGCCCTTGCGAATACTCCAGTTTCATATGTACTATATAGAAATGATAATCTCAATGCTCCATTAGCCTATCTAGTTGGATTTCTGAAAGTATAGATGTTTAGTTTTCTCTACACTATCAATATTATCCAAATATCTTCTTAATGAAGGTCATATCTGTCTTCATTTTAAGCCAGAAGTGATATTATTATTTTATTTATTGAAGCAATAAATAAACTGACATAATCATGACTCCATTCTATCTGGCTAAAAGTAGAAAAAAAGTAACATTTATCTAAGATTTTATGTCTATAGTGAGTCTAATATATAGACCGATGAATTCAAATGGGAGGGGTAAATCCGGATTTGTCAGGATTATAAATGAAGGGGAAAAGTAAAGTTTACCACGGAAGTAGAGATTAAATAAAGTCACTCATGGAAAGTCTTTAATGCAATTATGGTACACAAAAGTGCTCAATAACTGGTAGCAGTCAGCCATACAATTCTAAAAGTTTTAATAATGATCCAACATTTTTGGTACGTTGTTGTTCTGAAGAACCTATTTATTGAAAGCACACTACCAGCTACTCTGTGCACACTGTACTATTTTATGCACCACACAGAAAGAATCACACTGTAAAAACCTGTGACTCATACAGAAACATAATTGATCTAGTAATACACAGTAAGAGGGAAACATATGAGCAGAAATCAATGTTCTTGTTGTTTTCTGTAACACTTTTAAATAAGTTTAACAATTTTGAAGTACCACACCATAGAGTTAATTTATCTTTTGTGTTTCCATGTGGCTCTATGATATTGAAAATAAGACCACTGTAATCAAAATTACAGAAATTTAAATTACCAATAGGATATACAAAAGTTTATCTTCTCGGTATACATACTGATCATTTAATTTTCAATAGTACATTGAAGTCTCCTTGAAAGTGCACTAAAATTACAAGTAAAACTAACTCCCAGTTACTTTATAGCATCCTTTAAATATTATCATTAAGTTTTCCCTTGGAAAATAATGCGATGGTATACAACTACTTACAAAGTAAATCTATCCACTTCGCTAGAATTCATGAAACAGATTCATAAAATCATATTATATACATATATATGATTTTAAATTATAATACTAAATCTTAAAGATCATCCAATAGTATAATTATATTATAAAGAACTCTTTCTAAAATAAATATATTTGAGGATTCAAGCCACACACCTTTAATTCTATAAAACTCTAAAAATGCATCTTATAAGTGATTAGCTATATAAACGATAAATTGAAAAAGAGACTTTTTATATATTGTGGTTAATGCTGCAATCACAAAGATAGATTATTCACATGTAGAATATATTTTTAGGCATTTATATATATATATATTTTTTTAGTTTTTTTTTAGACAGGGTCTCGCTTTGTGGTTCAAGCTGGCCCTGAGCTCAGCCTCAAACTCACATCACAGCAATCCTCCTGCCTCTGCCTCCCAAGTGCTGGAACTACAGGCATGAGCCACCACACCCAGTACTGTGGTATGTGGTTCTGGTTGCTGCTGGGGTGAGTCTCAACATCCAGTATGGTATGTGGTTACTGGGAATTAAACCCGGGTCCTTGCGCTTGCATGATAGGCACTGGAACCACTGAGCTAAATCCCCGGCCCCAGAAGTGTGTTTATACACACATACACATCAGCTTTTTAAAGTATTAATACTGTATTTTGAATTAACAACTAAACCACTGAAGAACATTATTTCCTTATCACACTTTATATAAGGCATGTAAGTCGTTTCCATCAAGAAAATCTGTAGTAACCATGGCATCATGGATTAAATGCTTCACATAAACCAAATGAATTTCTTTAGTGCAGAATTTTGTGTGATTGCTTTTCCTTTTAATGCACTAAAAATTCTTGCAAATGCAGTAGGGTAGAAGAATTACTATAGTATGATGAGTATGGGAATTAGTGATCAAGTAACTGGAACTATGTAATGTTTTCTAAATGTTTCAGTCAATGTAAGACTTGTCTTCCTAGTTCCTACAACAGTTTCTCATTTTCAGCTTTATATTTTCTAGTTTATTTTGTCTGATTCTCAAAATCATACTCAGCTGAGTGACTGCAATTTGGTCTGTCAACTTGATGGACAGAATGCCCTTGAGGATGCTTAAGTCCCTTTTCAGGTTGGGGCTAGATGTGTCAGGTAGTCACAACCTCTGGGGTCGATGTTTAGTCCTTCAGCCTTTCTATGCTTCCCAATCATCATAAACTAAGAAATTCCCAGCTTATGTCCCTGCCTCAGAGGCAGACTGCCATGAGTTCAAACTTCTGAAACCATAAACCAATCAATCATTTCCTCCATTAGGTTTTGCACATTAAGTATTTGGTCCTAGAAATTAAAAAGTGACAAATATAATTGACTCAGTTGTTAATTTTCATCAATTTTCATTATACTCAGAGTGAGCTACTTGATTATCTCCCAAATACAATATACTAGTTAGTTTGGTGTCAGGCTCAAAAAATACTACCTCATGATTCCACTCAAGTGACATGTGGGGTTGATTTAAATAAATGTATTTATCAGATAGCAATAACAAAAGCATTAAATGAGAGAACATAAAGAATTGCATGTCACGGGGCTGGGGACTTAGCTCAGTGGTTCTGGCGCCTGTCTTGCAAGCACAAGGGCCTGGGTTCAATCCCCAGTAACCACATAACAATACTGGGCGTGGAGACTCACGCCCAGCAGCAACCAGTACCACATACCACAGTGCCGGGTGTGGTGGCTCACGCCTGTAATCCCAGCACTCGGGAGGCAGAGGCAGGAGGTTTGCTGTGATGTGAGTTTGAGGCTGAGCTCAGGGCCAGCCTGAACCACAAAGCAAGACCCTGTCTTAAAAAAACCTAAAAAAAAAAAAAAAAAAAAAAAAAAAGAATTACATGTCACATAGCCTGGTATGGAGATTTTCTAAAGAAAACCCCAAAAAACAGAAACATAAAACCTTAGCTATATAGACATATACAATATAATTCTTTATCTCCCTGTAGCATTTGTAGTTACTATCACTTGAAATATTTTTCTCATTTACATTTATATCAAATTCTAAAAAATAAGGATATACATTTACAGCACATATGCATTAGAAGATCTTTTTCCCAATGTAATTTTATTCTCATCTTCTCTGATCATTCAAATTGTTTCCTTGACACTATTCCTTAGTGAAAGAGGTGAATATATATCTTTTAGGTACACTATTTGACTACAAAATCACAGTATGTTGATATAGTAGTTGAACTGAAAATATTTTCTTAGTAAAATAGTCCATCTTCATTATATATTCAAATAACATTCATAATGTTGTAAGTAACCTCAAGTGAAAATACTGTCAGTAATGATCTCCCTATAATAATGTATCAAGCCTAACTCTTTACACTTGGCAACAACCTTAACCTCAAAACTCTGTTATGTGTCTATATATTAGTCCATAAATTTCCAAAACAGGAGTGTGGCACTCTGTTAAAATGGGAATCCATTACTAATAAGCCAGAAACAATTCTCAGCCCTCTGTGGATTTTGGAAGTCACTTGAGTTATATTTCTAATTGCCCTAAAATACTCCTTATTTCTGCCAACTGTTATATTAAAGATTTGATGATGTGCCCCTGTCTCAAAAACATGGTCTTGGACTTTGCCCAGCAAGATAACTACTACTTTCATGACAGAACTTTTGACATTGATATGAAAGGTATTCTACTGAGCATGTGTAAGGTCTAGCCTAATAGCCTATGCAGTGAACTCTTTATAAATTGACAGAAGGAATGACTTTCTATACCTTACCCTGGCAACATATCAAAAGCTACAGCTATAAACTGACATGACTAAATGAACTCATTAGATCTTTCACTCTTCCTGAATGTGCCAGAAAATGTTTTCTCTATGTGAGCATAGAGGCTTAGTAATTTAACATTTGATAGAATTCCAGAATAGTCATTCAACAGTATTGCTAACTGTTTACAGTTTTCACTGTTGTACTTACATAAATAGTGAACTGGATAATTTCCCACTTACCATTATAATAGAAATACATTACAATACAAAATGAAATCAGAAACATGTACAGTGTGCTTGGTTTGATGGTGTAGAATTTTGAAACAAATTGGCCTGTACTACAAAGTCAATCTGTTAAGCATAAACCACATATTGCCAAGAAAACTGGAGTTGACAGCTACTTTTTCCCTAAAATCAGATATAGCTCTCTACAGCTAATACTAAAATAAACACACTTTCCTAGGTCTTATCACAAGGACCCTGTAAATATCAAAATTTGATAGACTTCTTGAAAATTATATTTTAAGAATATGTCATAGCTATCCAATATCTAGAGGTCTTGAAATATCATAAAAATTAGAAATACAGTCGTCTCTTCATTTGAAATTCAGTGTGTACTTTAAAAAAAGCAAAAATGAAAACAAATAAATAAACAAGCATAAACATTCACACAAATACTCAGAAGTTATGACAGGATTTGAAGAACAGACTGAATGCTAGAATTTACCTAATTTTATATGGAAATTTTGGTATAATGTCAAGAAACGGATAACTTTAGAATATAACTTGGATATTTGTACATTTTTCTTGAAATTGCACCAAGCACTGTCTTAGTTTGGTTTAGTTTTAACATTATAATCATTTGATTTTAACTGAAGATCTTGGCTAAAAAGAAATTTCTTTTCGGCAAGCCAAAAAGAATAAAAGCCCTATGAATAATAAATGATAGAACATAGAAACCTGTACATGTAGTAGCCTTTTAGTGTCTTTTATAGGTCAAGCTTTAAAACGCAATGTGGAATCAATAAAGAATTCCTTTCTTTGCTAAAGTTGCATTGTATTTTTAAGGCATCAGGTAAAGACTTTGAATCTTTGATTTGAGTTTGCATTCTAAGTCTGGAGTTTTGACTTTCCTGTCACCATTCTTAAATTCTACTCTTGGACAAAGGGGACTCCAGGGATGAGTGAGTCTGATAGGATGACAGGTAACTGTCAATGAGCACAACCTCCTGATCAATAGGTTGGTATCTGGATATATAATGCTTGTTAGCTTCAATGTGTTTATTTTTTTATCCTTTTCAGAACGACTATCTCTGTTAGTTTGGATGACCTTGATTTCTTAATCAAAGTAAAACCTTTAACAGCTAAAAATCCCAGGCTTAACTGATCAAGGTCACTATGTATTTGATTTTTAAAATCTTCATTTGACTTAAACAAACAGACCTCAAAAAGTCTCATTACTTTTGAACTTCTGTTTTGAAATTCAAAGGCTATAAAAATAACTATACTTTTTCCCTCTCTTTTCTTACACTCAAATAACTTTGATGGTTGAAAGTTGAGTTTGCAGACTAAAAAAAATGAAACTACTCTCACATAAAGCCATAATGTTAGTCATGATCTACCCTGAAGCAAAATTTTATGGCTAAGTTGTAAACCCTTAGAAAATGTAGCTTATAATGGAAGTGCTGACACCATCATAACTAAGGATTCGTGAACGTGAACCTCAACACTAATATATCTAAGGCATTTCATTACTGTCAATTCAGTTCACTTTTTGTAAGATTTGAATCTGTATTGGTACATTTTATATGCACATCATGATCACACTCAACGTTGAGAATTTGTACCAGTATATGACATGACTTAATTCTCATTTTTCCCATTTCCCTGTCCACCCTACACCCCCTCACCTATATGCATAGGCTTTGTTCTCTGTTTTTTTTACCATCACATTTTTTGTTTGCCCTTATTACTTACAGTTTATGATAGCTAAAGCTTAGAAACAATCCAAATTTCCATCAACTGGAGACTGGACAAAGAAGATGTATGTTTTTAAGTATAAAATGGAATATTACTCTGCCATAAAGAATGATAAATTTGAATCATTTATATGCAAATGGATATACATTGAGGACATACTCATAATTAAAGTAAATAGGTCACAGATGTGTAAATACCATATCTTTTCTCTTGTATGAGAAACTGAAGATGTAAATAAGTTCTAGAATGTATGATAATGTGAGAGAAAATATTCAGTTCACTTTTTAAAAATTAAGCAACCTTTTCACAACCTCTTAACCTTTAAAATTAAGCAACTTCTTTCCTTTCCTACTCGGTTTCTAAACAAGTTTTCTGGTGTAATTTAGCTAGTCACTGATCTCCCTGTAGGTTTCATGGGAGTCAATAGATGCACACACACCTGAGCTAATGCACTAATGTATCTCTCAGGTTATACTTTTAAGACATAATCTGACTTTATAAAGAAACCAGCTTCTTTAAAGTAGACCAGGATGTTGTTTCTAGCCAGCAGTGTTTCTTTTTTCTTTTATAAAAATGTTTATTTTGTATAAAAGTAAAATTTAAAGATTTTTTTTTATTTTTCCAAAATGGAGGGCACATTCAATAAATGTTTTAAATTTCCTTCCTTTGACCATCCATTAAAACAATATATTTAAACAAATCTTAGAATAATTCAGTCATGGAACAACAGGCATACATTAGTAACAAATAGATAAGTAAAAGAAAAACTACATTAAACCCCCCCCCCTTTTTTTTTTTTTGAGATAAAGTCTTGCTTTGTAGTTAAGGCTGGCCCCGAACTCGATATGTAGCCCAGTCAAGCCTCCAATCAGCAATCCTCCTGCCACTGCCTCCCCAGTGCTAGACTTACAGGCATGAGTCACCATGCCCGGCCCTGTGTTATGTGCTTCTGATTACTGGTGTGTGTGAGTCTCGCTGCCTGGTATTGTGGTATGTGGTTACCAAGGACTGAACTCAGGACTTTGCACTTGCCAAGCAGGTGCCCGAACCACTGAGCTAAATCCCCAGGCCCCCAATGTTTTCTTATCAATATTTCACTGTAGGGAATTTTATTGAATTTGTAAAGTATTAGTTTTGAAATGACCTTGACAACATGAGCTAATTTTACAACGAATCTTATTATATTTGTTAATCTTACTCTTCAGTTAACAAAAAAATTCTTTAATAATATTTTAAATGCATAGGAAAAATCATTTCAGATTTGGCTTTGGAATTTACACTGCAGTTATAGGAAAAATAAAGTATTAAATCTATTTATTGCATACAGATGGAGGTTTAATTATTTAAACAAATGAAACTCAGAAGTGATTAGTATACACAGTACAAAGAACACTACATTTTTCATGAATATTCACACAGTTCAGTTTCCAGTTTCACAATTTCACATTATAAATTACTTTTGAACATCATCATTGCTTTCTTTTTTTCTAACAGCATGACTTCCTCCATAAGTCTAATAGAGTTTTCCAAATTTCATGATTACTATAAATATGTTTATATAACTAACACTGGAAAAAATGATGCATAAGATTTTTTTCCCTTTAAAATGTTTCATAAAAACAATTTCCTAATATTTAAAAGGTAAAATATAGAACAAAGTTTCAAAATTTAAAATAAGTAGTTAACACATAAATTCATATTTATATCAGGTTATTTTTTCATATTATACTTCATTCATCGATTAAATAATCAGCATTGATTAAGAACAGGAATGCACATAATCATAGACAAAAGTCTCTTCAAATAACTCAGAAAATAATAAGTGAAATACACATAAAAAGAAAACAGTACAAAAGCTTTAACATAAGATGTCCTAGTCATTTTGAAAACTAAAACAATCTTTTCAGGGCACATTAGGGGTCATTGTATTATAGTGGTGTTTTGTGTAGTGATAAAGTTGTATTCTAGGAATAAAAGCAAAAGATAATATGAGTCAGTAATATTCTCCAAACCATGATGTTACACTACTTAAATATTTATAAAAGAACAAGCTGTCAGCAAAAATGTTCAAATTGGATTAGTTAAAATAATGGCTTATTACAATTATTAACAAGTTACATGAGATATTACATTATTGGAGTACTTGCCAAAAAAAAAAAAGTAAAGTTTTCATTAGTTTATGCGAATAAGGGAAATGTAAAAAACAATAAAATAATAAGGGCTGTATAGCTAATAAACACTATGAAATAGTACATATTGTTTAAACTTTACAGCCAAAAACTTCAGGAAACTTCAATAAATTCCTGATCAACTGTCAAAATATTAGCTGGAAGCATGCAGATAATGATACTTTCTGAATACTCTCCTGTTCAATCTTCAGTCCACCTGAACTGAAATCATCCCATGCCACACCATGTGCTCATAACATGTTCGCTTCACTCACAAAGAAGAATAACTGCCAGAGAGCATTGTTTTTCTACCTAGCACAGAGAGCAGCAGACTCCTAGTTACTGTAATCCATAAAATGAAGCAAATAAGGTAATTATGTGAGAAAGTCTTCTCATCATTGAGTTCCCAAACTCACTATGTAGCCCAGGCCAGTCTAGAGCTCATAGAAATCCTCTTGTATCTACCTCTCCAGTGCCGGGATGACAGGTCTCAGCCACCACACCCAGCATTATGATATGTGGTACTGGGGACTCAACTCAGGACCTCGTACTTGCCAGGCAGACACTGGAACCACTGAGCTAAATCCTTGGCTCTCATCATTGAGTTTTGATAACTTCGTACACTCTAACTGGAATTTAAGCTTTGTGTTGAGACTGTAATTGGTATATTAATTTATAGACTCTTTTAGAAGGTTAAAAATATAGTCAAGGTCAGTTGATTGGGTGAGTGGGGCATAAAAGGTGAGGGTTTTCCTAAATTTGATCAGCAATTTCTCTGATTCATCAGTGTCGTGCTGGTCTGGGTAAAGATTTGACCATCATCTTCGAGGTAATTCTGGCCCATGTACATACCTATCACCTTATATTTCCATTCATACTAATTTATACCAATTAGTGGCTGCAAATACCAACACTTAGCTCAAATTTCGTGCCCATTAGTACAAATATAGTTGTCATCATATATACTTAAATGTGCATACCATGTATTATATATTTACATGGTTTATATGTAATCAACTTTAAGATTATATATATATATATATATGTATAATATATACAAATTCCTCTAGAATTGTGCTCACTGGAATGAAATAGTTCATATCCTTTAGTTTTTTTTTTTTCCACAGTGAAGTTAATTGAATGTAAAATAATTAGGTTCTTTAATTTTAATGAAGATGATGTCAGCAATGTACTTAGGATTTCCAGTTAGTTTATCATGAATGCAAACTCTTATGATCACTTACGTTATGCTCTGAACTAATCAGAAGAGACATCCACCTTCCCTTAAGGAATTTATGTATTGTGATTAAGTGGAAAACTGTGTGCCTTGGGGAAAACTTGCTGACCTACTAACCTATATTTGCAAATCATGCTCATTGATAAGCTACACTGTGCCTTGGAAGCCAACACTAATCAGCATTTTTTCAAAATGTTCTAATGAGTCAATTTATAGACATCTGTTGTATGCTTCCAGGCCATGTGCTGTGCGTACTGTGCTTTACAGGCCACAGCTATACTCTGCTCTGTGATGTCAACACTCCTGAACCTCCCCCAGTGACCCCTCCTTTCAGAATGATGATTCGTGTTAATACAACAAAAATGAAAACTGTTGGTGTGGGCAGGTTGCCATACAGAGGTTGACAGCTGCTCAATCAGATTAAGACAAATGCACGTAGGCAATATGCATGCAAAAACAAACAAACAAACAACAAAAAAAAACATTTCAGAAAAGACTCTGTTGTTCTATTTTGATTTTTTCCAGGCGTTTTAAGCATGATGCATAAGTTTTAATGATTATTTCTAAACATATAAGCCATAGATGGTATAGCAAATTTTTTAAAAAAGCTAAATATCCTTCCATATTTTGTGTTTTAAGATTGTATCTTGTTTTCCTCTGGCCGTAGTATTTTAATTTAAGCAAATATATTCTTCCCTTACCCCCATCGCATGCATACCCCTATACATACACTTCACAACCCCTGACAGATAACTTAGAGAATAATAAAGACCTCTGCTTTCTGAAAAGGAAAAGAATGCAGGAAAATTTGTCAAAATATGCTTTCAAAGACTACATAACATGCCACAAAAAAGTAACAGAATTTACAACCCACTGAAAGATAACACACCACCATCAACACCGAAGCTCATGAATAAATAAATATTTACAACACGTCCATATGCATATCAAGGCAAGAGCTCAGAGTCTGTGCAACATATTTATGCAATGCATATACAGTGATAAACTGAAGCACTAAAAAGAAAATAATTTTAAAGTGTAGTCAACACATTAAAAGTTTCCCAGTAACTTGTCTGACCTTTCCAAATACCGTAGTCTCTTTTAAGAATAAATAAAATGTGTTGCTATGATTGCCTATTCCTGAACTTGACTGAGTCATATCATCATCATATAGCAGAGCTAGCAAATTTTGAGCTGAGCTAGTTAGAGCACATTGGAAAAAGTAGTGATATGTTCAAAGATGAAACATTTCAGACCTGATTTACAAATGAAATCCAGTGCATCTGTATCCAAAGCTGTGTGGAATGCATAAATGGCTAGAAACATACAAGCATTTTGTAACAAATCTTTCTGACTAGGTTAACAACTTTTGTACAGTCCTTAAGCTATTTAACTTTCTCCCTGGATATTTACAGTTCAAAATCTACTGCTAAAGTAAACACAGGAAATTAAACTTTAACTTACTATTAAGTATTGACTGTCTTTGAAAAATGTATATAAGAAATACAAGTTAACACTCCTGACACCCCCTGGAGTCAATAACACCATACATCTATACATCCCAAGCCATCCAAAACCTGTCATGCAGGCTAACGTAAATAACAGCTTGCACTGTGCCAGAAGAAAATCCCACTGATAACACCAAGCAACACAGTAATGTGGTGATATAATTCAAAAGATCAAGATCATTTCCCCACCACTCCTCTGGGTGGGTACACAGCAACCACTTGAGCTAAGTGACTGCAGGAACTTTTCCCTGGGAGATACAGTAGGTAGAGGAAGATCTGTGATGTTTTTAATGCAACAAAAGAAAAAACAGATCAAACTGAAAGGGTGTGCATATTTAGAAATCCGACAGAGATTCTGTGATCAATTATTAAAACTTCTTGTTAATGTTCATACTTAACCTAAGATGATAATACTGACAGTATAGCAAAAGGGGGAAGAGACCTGGAAAATCTTTTTATAGAGCTAAGATAAAAACACAAAGTACAAAGGATGCTTCTGCAAAGCAACATCCTCAGATATGTTGTCAAGACTTTTCCCAAAATATAAAAACATTATCTAAAAATTCTGTCCTGGAATATTTCTGCAGCATCATTTTGGCTTACTGCATTCACAGAACAGAAACCTTGATAACTTGTGTTGCTATAAACAAATAGCATTCAGGGGAAGCAAAGCCAGGTGAACTTTACAAAAAGGTAGGTGCAAAGTCGCAAAAATTATCTCCCATCTCATAGTAATTTTTGACAGCAGGATAAAATAGATAACTAAGCTCCAAAGTATTTAAGGCTTTTTTTGCTTCTCTGACAGATTTTTTTGCAATAAAGTTAACATAATTTACCTCTATTAACACTTCGATACCGATTGAATCAGCCACAAATTTAGTGTTGGTAGAAGTGCATTTTCTAACATGCCTCTGATCATTTTCCAAAATCTGCCAGCAATTCAGGGATCTAGCATATTCAAAACCTATTTCTTTTTTTTAAAATGCAGCTCCCTGAGGATAACATATATATCCTTACACCAGATCAGAATGCATCTGGACCTAGAGTCTCCCTGCTGGAAACAATCATTGTAATGCTTTGAGAGCCCAACAAACCAAAAATTGCAAACATATATTTATATCAGTAAGAGAGGAAAACTCTTCTTCCTAGCCACCTACAGCACAGATCTCCATCCTGAAATAAAAAAAACTGATTTCAAATAGAAGCAGCCTCTCTACCCTTCAATGTCCTCAAGTTACCATTAACTAGCTTTGCTAACTCCATTCAGATCTTTAGCACAAAACTTTCATCACTTACCCCCCTTCCAAGGTTTTCCTTTCCAGGGGGTCCGGGTCAGCTTGCTCAGAGTTGGTCCAGAGAAGAGGATCAAAATGAAGAGAAGTTCAAGCCTAGTGATTTTCCCCACTTTCTCTGATGATAACATTTCCACAAGAGAATTTCATAAAATTTTTCACATCCTCCTCCTCTCTCCCGGTTATGAAAATAGCATTAATCATGGAAAAACCTGAGGTAGGTGTTGTTTTGCCATCTTTAACACTGAAGAAGCAGCTCCCCGGTGTAGCCTGAGCCAAGCTACATTTCTCACAGATCCGGCTCCTGCTCTTCAGTACAGTCAGCACTGCTTCTACTCCAGGAGCTATAAAATAATTTCTGTTCTGCACTCTGCTTTCAGTGGGAATATATTCCTCAGCGTTCTGGGTGAGCTTGATTGAAAATGATAAAAACAGTAATGTCTGTGTCCAGCAGAAAAGAGAAAAGATGTCAGGATTGTGTGGAAAAGATGAGAAGCAGTTGTACTGACAGCTTTCAGGCTGCCTGTGTGATCCTAATAGCCGTGCAACCAACCAAATTGCTCTTTTAAGAGTAATACGGATTCAGTGAAAGCCGGTATCACAGCCACTTGGGTGGGTAGTGCTGGGCTTAAAAATCACCCAGACCCTGCTACAGATAGCCACTGCTCCAGCCCAGCTTCAGAATAAGAAGGGCTGAGCAAAACAGAGTTTGCACAGAGGTAGTTAATCTATTGTGTGGCTAGACAGGGATTTCAGCAATGTAGTGCGGACAGACACAGAACTTGAATGTGTTTAATTTTTTCCTTACTTCACTTCATGACATTAGAATAGGATTGCATCTGCACCAATTATTCATAAATGGGTCTGAAATATTTATTAGATGAGCAGCAATAAGTGTATAATTTTTCTCCTCAACAATAAAGCAAGAAAGGCAAGTTCTCAATAGTTGTGGTTCTTTTCTTTATTAAAGTCAGTTTATTTTGGTACTTTTCTATTCTCCCTAATGACCTCCCTGTGAGTGTTATCAGCAAACTTTGGATATATCAAACAAATTCCATCAAGTCTGCATTAATCATGCATTCAAGGAAGTATATATTTTTTAAAATTTGTTTGCATACGTCATCATGGAAAAGTACAAACCTCTCTAAGTCTCTCAGTGTTTCTCTGTTGTATTTATGAAAACATGAGGGTTCATACTGTGTAGTTGTAATTAATGATAAAACACAGAAATATCTTGGGTTGAGGAGGTAGGTAAAGTCATATCAAATCAAAGTAATTTGATTTCTACTACCTAAAGTATTTTAGCATGAGCAGAATGGTTTTTGCAACACTTTAGATTTACCCACATCTTAGTGTCTTCCACAGCATCATTCATTCCTTTACCTGGTGCACACCAATGCACAAATTGTCCCTTTACATATTTTGAAGTAATCAATTCCATCATTAGGATATTATTGGCTTTATGATATTATCACTTTCAAAAGGAAATAGACTGCATTTTTCAAGTCCTGTTTTTGAAAATATTATTTGGTAGAAGCTCTATACTGCATTTTAAAATTTAACCATTAAAATTACCCACAATTTTTAAATGAAAAACAATTTTTGCCAACAAATACGCCATAGCGAACTGCAAACTGTGGTGTATTTTAAAACAGTGATCACCTTTGTCCAACTTTTTATTTAAGAACTTGAGGTAAAAAAAAAAAGTTTAATGAGCATTTTACAAATAGAAAATTTGATGTTTTAAAAATCAAAGAGTAATCTATAAGAGTAAATCTATAAGAGTAAATTTGGATTTAATTTAAAGTTATTTTTTTCTTTACCGATCACTTCACTTTTTGTTTACTCAAAATATTCCTCTCCTGCTAAGTACATGTGAACAAAAATTAATAGAATGAACTGGACGATGTTCTTTCCATGATCTGAGGAAGATCCTAGAACCATTTTTATTCACCACACACTGGTTGCATTACATCCGAAAGAAATAGACGCTTTCAAAATTAGTGGGATTTTATTTTTTAGTGCTCTGTACCTAAGATGGAAAAGAAAAATGTCAAATAGATTTAAATATAACTAAAAGGTGTTATCTAGGATGTTGAACAATTTTGAAGCAATTGGTCAGCAGACAGCAAAAGCATTCTTTCTCATAAACGGGATATAGTTGGCCAGGTTGACTCTAAAGACATTTCATGTTTAGATTTTCAAGGTTTGCTTCCTTTTCAATGACCCATGGTAAACTCCAGACCATAGATCTCTCTGGGGTGTAAATGGAAATGGAATTGGGAGAATCAAACTACTGTCGCTCATGCAGAGAAGGCCATTCTCCAGAATTCATCTGGGTGAAGCTTGACATTTTCTGCACAAGAGAAGAGGATGGAAAACTTCCTTCTTGGGGGCGGATGGAAGTACCATGAAAAATGCATAAGAGTAGAATTTGAAGGAAAAAGGAAAGACTGAAGGGAAAGACAATCTATATGGAACATCTGTGCATAGATCTGAGTGTAGAAATGCTTTCTAAACTGCTAGTATTTATAAATAGGTAACTCATGAAAAGCTCTAGGCACTTTACAGAAACTAACTCAGGTAGTTCTTACAGTCCAGAAGACGAGGAATGATCACTACCTTCATCTTGTACACCATAAAGGCAGGGAGAGCTTCATTTCCTTTTCTAAGGTCACTCAGCTATGATGTGAACTTAGCTCACTTGCCAGCCTTCATGCTACAGTTAACTGAACTTTTCTCTATGCTCAGTCTGTACAGCTAGCTTGCTTATAAATAACATATCAATATAAAAGACTAACAAATACAATAGTGATACCATATTCAATGTGTGCTGGTGCCGCTCCCATACTTTACATATTTTAGTCATATTATCTTCCAAAAAACTTTGTGAGTAGTACCTATCATGACTGACATTCTGTGGTCTAGTTGTGCTATGTCTAATAGCATATAATCGATAACCCAGGGATTGATTCTTCTATGAAATCAGTTGTACTTATTTTGCGTCTGTTTTCTAGAGTGATTTTCTAGAGTGATTTCCCAAGGAAATCAGCTAAGGCATCAAGGAAGCTAAACGGTGAGACAAGTGAGGAAAGTGGGGGGGGGGCGGGATTGCAAACTCCCACTGATTGTTGGCAACACCAACTAGAAAGAACTAAACAAGGTCGCATTAATAAAAACAATCGGAATAAACCTCATCACCTCTTGCTCGTTATCAAAGGAACACATAAAGAAAGACAAGGTCCCAGAAAGACTTGATGTACAGATAGTTACGACATAATAAAGATTTTAACGCAAGCCATAAAGAATTGTTGAGTTGACTGCAGAAACAGAGAACTATAAAAGAAGCACATATTAAAGAACAAGGGAAGAGTGGAAACAGAGCTGGCTCAGCTAGTACATGCAGAGCAGAGAAGATCATTTGACAAATATCAGGGACGTAAGCACCTAAGACTAGGTTGTGAGGACAGATAGTGATGATCCAGTCTGAGGGAATGGCATGATCACATCTACAGAGCTGCAAAGACGCCTCACTCCTTCCAGCCACTGCCAGCATGGCAGTGTGGCTTGAGTACAGAACACACAAACAGAGGAAATGAGGAAGTAATGAAAGCAGGGGCTAAATTAAAACTTGAAAAAACACTGTTAAAGCACTTCAATTGTCCTGTTGCTGACAGAAGATCAGTGCTGGGTATATCTGAAGAAAATTACATTATCCAAAATAAGTTTTCCAAAGCACTGAAGCTACATCTTGGTGAAGAGTCAAATCGGAAACAGAGAAAGAGGAAGATGGTGACTTCGAAATTAAAGCAATGTTCCAGGCAGGAGATATGTTGCAACTGAACTGAAAAAGTAACAGTAAATAGGATGAGACTATTCAGAAATAGGTTTTAAAAGTCAGCATTCGGGCCGGGGAGTTAGCTCAGTGGTTCTGGCGTCTGTCCTGCAAGCGCAAGGACCTAGGTTCAATTCTCTGGCAACCACATACAATACTGTCCATGGAGACTCTCACCCAACAACAATCAGCACCACATAGCACAGTGTTGGGTGTGGTGGCTCACGCCTGTAATCCCAGCATTCGGGAGGCAGAGGCAGGAGGATTGCTGTGATGTGAGTTTGAGGCTGAGCTCAGGGCCAGGCTGAACCACAAAGTGAGACCCTTTCTCAAAAAAAAAAATAAATAAAAATTTTAAAAATAAAAAAATAAAAAATCAGCATTCATTTGTGAAATAAACATTTAATAACACACAAATAAAATCAGAAAAAATGCTATTTATTTTAGAATTCATAAGATAAAGTCCCACTTACAATAGTAAGTGTGTATCTTTAAGGGGTTTGACAAAGATATGGAAGGGACATTTTTTTCTAGTGTTTAAAGTCGACTTTTAAACTATGTCCTTATCAGTTTGACTTTGTTCTGCTAGCAGTTCCTTCAACCTTAACACCATTAACTAAGATGTAAGAATCTTTTAAATTATTTTATTTTTATTCTAATAGCACCACATATTCTACTCCAACCCTCTTTAATATCTCACTCTTTATGCATAGTAAATATCTTATTGCTTTTTATTAATTTTCTTAATAAGGGTATAAACTCAGTAATTTCCAATCCTAGCTAGTGATAGGGTAACAGAAATTGTGCTTACTTCTCTCAGTACCTGAAAAACAAGAAATAGAATCTTGTTTAATGAGATTACAACCAAGAAATATTACTATGCTTTTGAAGAGAATTTGGTAAGTTTTGTATCCATATATTGCTAAGCTTCCTAATTACACTCATTGTGTTAAATGTGGTTGATGATATAGATGAACTCTTTCTGATCTTAGCCATTAGGAGGCTCACATTGGGGCAATTCTATCCCAGAAAGTAATTTGTCAGTGTCTGGACAGTGTGTGTTTGTCACAGTGGAAAGCGGACTGGGGAGAAAATGCATCTAACATATACAGTAGGTAGAGGCTGGAATGGTACTAAATAACCTACAAAAATAGGTAGTCCTTGCAACAGAGAACTTTCTGGGAAAAAATGTCAATAGTTTAAGGCTCAGAAAGCCTGAGGCAGGCTGATTCTTTTCACTATTATTCATTTAAGTAGATTTGGAAGCAAATTTTATTTTTGAACGAAGCTCACTAGACAACCACAGGCCACTTATTACCAACAGCAGCAATGTCAAATATGTTATTGTATTCTTTTGCTTCAGAGAAAGCCTCCTATTTCTACAAATGTGCATCATGCCAAAAAATGATAGAATCAATTTGTTTGAGTACTGGAAGGGACACAATTCTGCATGTGTATATCAGGGAAAACCTTCCATGTCCAAAAAAATATCCTGTCCCTTAACTATACAAAAGTCAGAGAAAGTCATCAAGTCAAATTTAGCTTTGTGACTCTCCAATTACTCTCTCTTATCAAATTGTCAATAATTACTCTCTACAAACCATAGATTGTAGTATTGATAAAATATTTCATAACCTACTATATCAGTGATATTTTTTTGAGATAAGGTCTAACCTTGAGACAAGATGGTCCTGAACTCACTATGTATATCAGGCTAGCCTCAAACTCATGACAACTTTCTTACCTCTGTGCCCTGAGTACTGGGATTATAGGCATGATTCATCACGCCCACCATAACCAGCAGTCTTTAGGTGGGACTTAAAGAATATAGTCTAATATTTGTCATAACCTTACCTTGATTATTCTTTTTTTTAATCTTTATTGGTACATTAAATATACACATCATGACTGCACTCCATAATGGGGATTTGTACCAGTATAAGACACAACTTAATTCTCATTTTTTCCCATAGCCCTACCCACCCTACCACCCCCCCATATACATAAAATTTGTGTCCTTACTTTTTTGTTACAATCTCAACATTGTCCCCTTTCACCTTATACCTTGATTATTCTTAAAGGTTCTCAGATTGTTTAATTAATATATATATAAACATACTCCATAGTTATAATTAATTATTTAAGTATGCCTTGATGCTACATTGTTAAGGCAAAGATCTTATTGGCGTATTAAGGCATACTTGAATTCTTTGTGTTTACTATATTATCCTTAAAGAGAAACAAGAAAATATTATATCTTTTTAAAAATCAGTGTACTGCACTGGATGTATAAATCATTCTACATGTTTAACTAGGGGAAAAATTCTCTTGTATTTCATACACATTAAGATGATATGCAATATATGTTAATTTTATTTCAAGGATCAAATATGTATAGTTATGTATGTAAGGGTTCAAATATGCAATAAATGAATATTTCAGTTAAACAGTGGTTGAGAAATTAACTCTGGTTGAAGCATCTACTTTAAAAAGCAATAATTTCTTTTTACTGCTGCAGATTTCTGTTTCTTTTTTCTTTTGAAAGTGACACTATGGAGTGAACATCCCTGAATCCCTGTGATGATTTAAGATCCTGCAGCACCTACATATCTCATTGGCTTCCATCCTATCAGCTTGCATTTGGAGGAGCCAAGGTACAACGGGGTCTGTAGAGATTAGGCATGCGGTATTAGTTGAACTTTTAAATCATATCCTGATATCATATTACACTTTTATTATCATTTCCTTTTCATTAAAAAAAGTGAAGGAATGTATATCTTATTTGAGGATTGTAGTTGACTTTTGATTTTTAGTGTGCTCTTAACGCTCCTACTGAGAAATACAACTTCATAATTGACTCTTTATAAGCTTGATTTAAAAAGCAGTTCTAAATGTTAGTGGATTCATGAGAATCACCTGGGAAAATTTATTAGGTTAACACTTAGTATTGGATTGAATATGCTGTGTACAGTACCAGGGTGCATGAAATCTGAGAAAACTGTCTTTTGTTCCTCACTCTGAAATATAATCCTACTCCAACACTGAATAACTACATTGGAAGTAAAGCTTAGATATTCTGGGTTTGCTATGTAGCACCTAGCCTCATCTTTATATATGTATTGCTAGAACAAAATTGATTCAAGTTTAAAACTTCTTAAATGAATGAAATTTGATGTATTCAGGGAATATGTGTGAAGAATTAATTTCAGGCCTATATTAACACATACTTACCCTAAGTTGCAAATGATTACATGGTTTATCTGTTTAAAAAAAAAGGCAGGATCTTTCTCCTGAATAGAGGTCTTAGTGATTTTCTGGAGACTAAACCATGGAATTAATCAAATATGCTTGAACCTATAAAAATATACTTTTTCTCCATCTTCGATATTTCCTCAGGCTTATGTAAAGTTCATTTAAAGGACATATCTAGAAAGCTTGACATGGTCTATTGGCTATGCTACATCAATTACATAAAATCTTTCATACTGTCGGAGATGTTCATGTGATGTTTATTAAAGAGATGTAATTTCTTTCTAATTTTTATAATAAATATGTGCTAACATGGTACATTATCCTGCAAAGATATAAAATCTAAATAGTCTTTCTAGCCAAACAGCACAGACACTAAATCAGTGTTGTAGTGTCCCATGAGGATGTTTGCAGAGTATGTATTGGTACATTTAGTTTATTCCGCTAGTGGCTGTCCCTTGGGTATTCTTAGGACTCTTGGGAAACTGTAACATTTTGACTTAAATGCTAAATCTTACAGAGCAATTGGTTTGATATTGTAAGTGTTAAAAATAGCAGTTAAAATTGTTTCATAGGTAGCTGTTTCTTTAAAATAAACAAGTAAATGACAGTTTTTAGATTATTTATAGGGTATAGAGAAGTATAAATTTTAAACAAAAGTAGTAGCTAACAGATGTAAAACTGAGTATTTCTTCAAAGTCTTTTATCTTCTTTTATTACTTAGCAACTGTTATAAGAACAGCGATAAGTCCACCATAGACCTATACACTGACATGCCAGGAATAGTCTCCATTTTCAAGAAAATTCAAGATCCAAGAAATTCTCTTTACCCATAGACATCAATCATATCAACAGGAAGGGGGGTGTGGTAATGAACTAAGAGAGGCAAAGGTGCTAGTAGCTGTCTCTCAGAATGCTTCAGGAAAATTACTATGTGTCATTTTTGCTTATGATCTTTTAGCCATATATTTTTACATGGACTAACTTAAGTCAATGAAAGGTACAAATTGAAGCCATTATCCTACATGACCTGTATTCAGTTGAAATTCTGAGTTATTGTTTACTTGAGAAAAATAAAGAATGTGTTTTAGAGAAAATCTAGAAGTCCTTCCTATGAGATATCATGATTGATAGGTAATAGACTTTCAAAATAATGTTAGCAACTTTTATCTGTAATACCAACTCTTACTCCTTTAGGAACTTGAGATATCACATGTAATGAGGCCAGTAGATAGTAAAATTATCTTTTAATATAACACATCACATAAAAGGATCATTTTATAAAGCAAAAATGGCAAACATTCTTCATCATTTCAAATTATATAACTTCCCCCATAAAAACCATATTTACACTCCTTTGAAATGCTTTAGACATACTTGCATTAATCTGAAATGTTTTGGGTAAATTGTTTATTTTTCAAATATTCTTCTAATCTCTCTGTCTGTCTCTCTCCTTCTCTGTTTTTTAGACAGGGTTTCACTTTGTAGCTCAGGCTGGTCCTGAGCTCTCTGTGTAGCCCAGACCAGCCTCGAGCTCACAGCAATCCTCTTATCTCTGCCTCCCAAGTGCTGAGAAAACAAGTATAAGCCACCAAGCCCAGCACTGTGGAATGTGGTTACCAGGATCAAACTTGGGACCTTGCACTTGCAAGGCAGGCTGTGGAACCACTGAGCTAAATCCTTGGCCCCTCTAGTCCTTCTCATTAAGATGAAGATGAATAGATATTTTCTTTCTTCATCAATGCAACTTAAATACTAGGGAAGAACTGCTTAGGCCCTATAGTACTCCCCTTTAAAACATGTTTAGGAAAAAAAAAATCTATCTTCCTTGAACATAAGTTTCAGGTTCATTATCATCTAAGTAATCTCCCTACTTTGTGTTTGGGGGTGGTATTACATACATTAAAGTCTATCTTAGCTTCTGATTCAACAGTGTTCATTCATCCCACATCATAAGCCTTGCTTCAGTTTTTTCCTGTAATTCAAACTGAACTAAACATAACAGAAATGATCTGGCAGCTGTTCATAATACCACCCACTCCTCCAATCTCCACCCTCATCTAGCCCATTGTGGTACATGGAGATGCTGCCAATATGACAGAAACAGGCTTCACATTTACATCTACAGTTCAACGTCCTGTGTTCTTGAGCATTAACTTGAATGATTTTGACAAGAAAAAAGTCTCTTGGTTAATTGTTTTTGGTGTTGGATGCCAGTTTTTTATGATCATAGGGAATATTCATTAGCTTTAGAAGTTTCCAGAAAGAGGTAATTTATTTGCTTTTATTTCAAATCCTTTAAATTATCTTAAACAATCTTAAAATAACATTGATATAATTATGTCTAATAGTATAATTTCTACACATATTGAGGTATTAACATTTATATGTGTTTTGTATATATATATATATATATATATATATACACACACACACATATATATGTATATATGCATTAATTCTTAAGTAGATAATCTGTTAATTAATCACTCTTAACAACAAAATAGCTTCCCATTAGTCTGGTGTCAAATTAATTAATTCACAAGATGATGAGTGATATAAGTCCTAGTGCTTTCTTCCTAACTACTTCCTATTCCATCCAGAAGGCATGCTCAATATCTCTCTCAGGGAGTAGCCTGGTTTCTGCTTCTGTGTAGGCTCAAATATGAGGGCTGGATCTGATAACCATTCTCTTGGAATAAAAAAGTATTGAATGTAATTTTTCTTTGACACAGGCCTATTTAAAGTCCATGAGAATAGCAGGCACCATTTAAGACTGAAAGAATGAATGATTTAAGGAGAGTTGCAGCCTACCATTGAGGCTGAAATCCATTTCTTATAAATAGCTGCGATCAAATATTCTACGGAGAAAAGTCCTTATCACTACAGTATGACATTCCAATTGGATTTATCCAAGAAAGTGAGTCACTGAAACGTTTTCTTCAGGCATTTTGCAGAATGGAAAATGTCTGACCTTGTGTCAACAGCTCCAGCTGTGCCTTTGGCTGAGTGTCATTTAGCAAGTTACTCCTAACTGCTTGAGGTGGCTATGTGGTAAAGACAGACACCAAGAATGTACGTACACTTTAACACACAAGGCTGAATGACATCACACTTCTAAATACAACTACCTATTCAATATGTGCACTTGGTTACAATGACAGTAAAACTTTTAAGATTGTTCACCTTAACTCATTTATTGTCTACCACCTCCACTGAAAAGTATGTATGAAATTAATTTGATAATACTAGACTTTTAAAAGAAAAGAACCTCCTCAGGCTGGATAAAATAAAAGAGGAAGAAAGGGAGAAGTCGGAAATATTGAAGCAACAGAAGCATTTGACAGAACATTAGTCTTTAAAAATGAAAGCACGTGGAGACTGGCCAGAAAGTGAACCTTTGTTAACAGCCAACAAATGAATGGAGATTTCTCATGGATAAGTACAAATTCTCAAAGATGAATGTGATTATAATATGCACCTAAAAGGTACAAGTAAGTTCACTAAAGAAAGAAAATAAAATTGGAATTTCAGTCTATGACTAGTAAAAATGAATTTTATGACAACTCAAATGACTAGATGTGGACTTGTTCCCATAATCTATGAGTATGAGAAGCCAAGTTGAATGAGGGCTTGACTTTTGGCAGTAAAACCTTCTGCTAAGAACTCAGCCGAAAGCACATGAACTTTGAACCTAGAGAGGTGAGGTATAATAATTGGGCATAATTGAATGTAATTTTAAATCTTTTAAATCTCTAAAGATTTTTAAAAAATTATTGGTACACTTTAGATATAAATAATAACATTTATCATAGGGCATTTGTGCCTACACATAATATATCTTGATTCTTCTCCCCACCACCTTCCCCTCCCTGCCCTTTACCCTCTCTCCATTTTAAGGTGCTAAACTGTGGTAACTTGCTATACAGCAACGGGCTACTTTTAAAGATATCAAAAAATAATTTCTAACCACTTCAAAAATCAATTTCTTATTCCTCCCTAGCATGTTTCTGTACCTCTTTCCTTTCACTGACACTTTTATTCATTCAATCGTTCAGTCCCAGAACCATCTTGACTCATTGTACATATGTTCCTTCAAATCTCTAAGATCAATCTGCAAAATCTCTAGACTTTCCATAGAATATTCAGAATCCAAGCAGTTTCATCTGCTATGTTCCAACCAGTTTGCCTTGATCAGTAGCATCTCTCAGCTCTGTGAGCAGAAGCACACATGGCCCTTCGCAACCTTTTACCCAGGCTGTCAGCACAAAGGACAGATCAGGATTTGTAGAAGTTAAGTTGCAACACATCTGCATGTCTTCATCTTTTCTGAAAATCTTACATCCTTTCACATTTGGCTTAGAATAAAATTCTTCAGACAGTGAGCAAGTAGTTTTTCATAAACTGCCTCTCTCTATCTTCTCTGACTGTGTCTCTTTCTCGTCCCCCGCCCTACACTTTCTTTATGCTAGACTTACAAGCTCCCTTAACATTCAAAGGACACAAATACTTTTCCCATAAAGTGTTTTTTTTTTTAATTCACCTTAACTTTCCTTCAGCTTTATCAAATCCCTTACTTGCTGAAAGGTTTCGCTGAGATTTTACCAGCTTAATGAAACCTGCTTATCCTCGTCATAGAAGTGAGGGAGTCCAAGGAAGAGGACACAGCCAGAACCCTCCTGGGGAATTCCAATCCCCCATGAGTCCAACAGCAAAAGGATTAACAACCAACAAACAACAAATTGCAAAGTTGGAGCCTTGAGAAAAAGCTGAGCCCAGGCTCAGCTTGACTCTTGCTACTCTGAGCAGCGGCAGCCAAAGGCCAAATAATGTAGCAGCAGAAGAGGGAGAAGAAGGACTTATATCCAATTTTGCCACACCTTTATTTGATACCAAACTTACAATCCATAATCCTAGCATTCATAAAACAGAGTGGTTCCACAATAATCCTTGTAGTTGAATATTATGTAGGGTAGGGCAGACATCCTTAAATCCCAGTAAGTCTCACTTAAAACCAATAATCCTAGTGCAGTAATCCTTGTAGTTTAAAATCCTACAGGGTGGGGCAGATGTCTACAATAATCCCAATAGTCGATCCTACAGGGCAGGGCAGACATCTGCAAATCCAGGTAAGTCATAAATCCCAGGAAGTTGCCCACAGTTCCCAACATTCAAGCACTCATCCTCCACTCCTGGATTTCTAGATCTCCTATCCTGCACTGACTTTTTTTTTAATAACATTCATTAATTTTATAAGCCAAATATCCAACTTCCTTACTGTGTGTTTTATTTATTTGTCCTGTGACAAAATGAAAGCTCCTTGAGGACAGCGATTTTTGTTCACAGATTTAGTGCCCTGAGCAATCAGTATAGTTATATAGCATGTAGAAAGGTCTCATTGGAGTGATAAAAAATTCATGAAATGTCAATACCTAGAGGAAAAGATGAAAGGAAAACATTTCTATAGAACTTAAGCTTTACGCTGCATTGGAAGGGGCACTACCATGAAAGGAACATTGTAAATGGTAAAAAAAACTAACCCTACATTGTATTTATAAAATCTAATTTTGATTGAGCATAATGACACAAATAATTCCTGAAACCTCACCTTTAAATAAGTACACACAGGGTCTGGGATTTAGCTCAGTGGTTCTGGCGTCTGCCTTGCAAGTTTCGAGGGCCTGGGTTCTATGCCCGGTAACCACATACAACACTGTCAGACATGAAGACTCACTCACTCACCAGCAATCATAACCGCATACCACATGCCCAGCATGGTGGCTCACTCCTGTGATCCCAGAACTTAGGCAGAGGCAGCAGGATTGCTGTGAGTTCACAGCTAAGCTGAGGGCCAGCCTGAACTACAAAAAATGACACCTTGTCCCCCCCCAAAAAAAGTAAGTACACACACACACACACACACACACACACGTCTGCTCAACTATATCTTCAAAAGTCTTATGTGTTCAGAAGTGAGGCTTTTGGAAAGTGACTAGGTATGGAATCACAGGGCCACTGTACTCATCAGAGGTTTAATATGTTAATGAGTTCATGCTTGAATGTGCTCCTAAAAATGGTGCCTGGTCACAGAGTCCCACGCAGGGTGCATGTTCCCTCCTGGCTACACCCTGTTCTCTCTGCTTTTTGGTCGCCATGGGTTGAGTGTGAGCACCTTCCTCTGCCCGGCCCTTATGCCATGCTGTTTCTTCCCTGAACTCATGGTCTTAGCCTTCAGGAACCACAGGCCAAAAACACTTTCTCCTCCTTTGACAGTTGTAGGTATCAGGTATTTCTTCTCAAAATCAGGTATTTCATCTCAAAACTTTTACATCTATACATGTGAAAGACATTGTCTGAAAGATTAAATGACAAAACAAATTAACAAGGTCTGGTAATTTGTGTAGGCTGTGAGATTGTTAGGCTGACTTCATCTAAGTAAATTCTAATGTCATAGATAGATATAGATATAGTAATAGCCTCTGAAATGGAGCACCTATGTCACATGTCGGGGAAGCTTTTCCAAAATGTTTCCTCATACTGATCTTAAAACAGAGCTCAAAATGAGGCTCTATGTATACTTAACCTAAGATCTAATATGATGTTTTTAATTTGGAAATTTGAGCTGGTTTGTCTGTACTAGATCCAAACCTGAAATTCACAGGGGTTATGTTTCTGTGAGCACTAGCAAATTGTGAAATTTCAAACATGGTCAGAAAAATGCTGATACATGGCAATTTTTATAGTTTAAATCCTAAATATGCTACATCTCCACATTTATGTAATTTAATGCAAAAAATACTGTATTAATAAAGCTCCAGAATGCACAAGTCTTTTTAGCAGCATCTTAGGGATCCTAAAGCTTTAAGAAGAATAAAATGAATGCTAAAGGTTCAAAAGGTGCAGTAACCCTTCTGACACCGGATGTTGGGATATCTGATGGATTACAGGGCATAAGCCAATCAATAGCAAGAAACACTGAATAATGTTTCCCAAATAGCTACTTGCAAACCTCTTGCAAAAAGAAAAAAAAAGAAAAAAATCACAGAGAATATTTGCATTTTCTACAAAATTACGGGTATTTGCACAAACAATTATTAAGTAGGTTATAAGGAAAAACGTATGAACAACTGACACTCAGATCTCTGAACTATGACTTTTCTGGGGAGGAAGGGGGTCATACTTTGCTTTGATTTCCATTGACTTAACCCACTTCTCCCTTTTCATTCTTTTTTTCCCCTTTTCAGCACTTGTACAACCAAATACCTCATCATTTAACTTTTGCAGAATTTTATTTTATTTTATTTTATTTGTAGTACCAGGGATAGAACTCCAGCCCTTGTTCTTCAAGGTAGATACAGAACAACAGATAAATCCTTCCCACCAACATGGTTTTTGTACAGAGGATTATTCCTGAATGTTGCTGAACAGCTAAACAACTTAGACGGTCATACAAGCTTACAGTCCCTGTAGAGCAGGTCTTAGGGAATCCTGTTTCATCACAGGGATCTCATTCCACATGATTACAACAGATGGATACTTTCATTAAGAGCTTTAACTATTCTCTGATAAAATCCATCTAGGGTCAGCCTTTGGGAATATCCTATACAACTTCTCCACTTCTGCTCTGTGGGAATAAAGTCAATCTGTGTGACTATCAATGACCCTTGTATCTGCTTTTAATCACAATTATTTTTTTTAAAAAAATACTTATTAAAGTTCCTAGAAAGAAATGAAAGCACTATATTGGAATATAACTTCTCTACTAAACACATCTATTCATTTTCTGATGTTTTTCTTAAAATATTCCAGTGAGAATTAAATATATTTTCATATTTGTTTCAAGTGGGTTAGTTTCTTGAAGGAAAATAAGATATCATCCATCCCAAATACTTTGATCTTTTTTGTTTTCTTTTAGACACAGTTGTTAAAGCCGAAACTATAAACATCATTATCTTCCTTGCAGAAAGATAATTAGGCACTATTTTAAAAAGAAAATCTTTAAGGAGATACTCAAGCCCAAATATGCACTAAATGACAAATCCTGAAACACGGGTATAGTTGTAGACATGGAGAACTCTACTAACTCATAATTAGACTAGGAGGATTTTCTACATGATATTAACTAGAGTGTTTAGCAATGCATTGCACCTGAGTTACTGAAGCAGGTACAGGAAGGACTTGCCAACAGCAGGAGCAGCACTGAAGGCATTGTGAGGCATTTCTAGCAGAGAACCTTCAGAATACACACTTGCTTTGGTTTTGCAGATGATGATATGCAGTTTTGAGAGACCAAATGACTTACTCTGACTTACTGTCATGCAGTCTGAACTTCCTCATCAGCAGGAGAGCTGCTGTTTCATCCAAGCATTAGAAAACATGAAATCTGCATGCCAGGCCAACTCACCTGACATGTACAAAGGCAGGGTGTTGAACAGTCTCCTCTGTGTACTGACTACAGGTTCAAAGAAGGTACATTCCTGAACAACTCACTCTAGCCTCAAATTCTGCTTCAGAAGACTTTTCATTATATCCCACATTTTTTCATACTCCTTTTCTTTTATAAACCAGGTATAATTCAAGCAAATAAAAAATAATGTATCAACTTTAATTTCAGATCCATATAGTAAATTAATTAGATAGTAGTCTAGCCTTAATATATAAGTGTGGAATTAATGATTTCCTTTTGTTGTATTATTTTGATTTCTGTCAAGCCAGCTATCCACCAAATTTAAAACCTTGAACCTGTAAATCAACTTCTAAATAAATACCCAGATGTCCAGAGTTTTGGAAAGGGCCACTCTCCACAATTCTGGATGGATGGTCCTATGGCTGCACTATGAGGTCACAAGCCCATAGCTGCACAGGAAACATTTGTGATTTTAACTCACTTCCAGGAATCTAATTTATCCCAGAGACAGGAGAGAAAGTTAGATAGTGGAATCCTAAAATACTAAACATAAATATCATGAAAGAGATGAGATTAGTGCTTGCTGTTCGGGCTGGACAGAGCCAAGAAAATGACACCAAAGCAGGTGCTGTGGAAACAGGGGAGATTTTCCTCTGTCAGTGGAAGAAGGGTAGCAGGAATAACCCCAGCAAAGCCACACCAACAGAATATTTGTTCCTGTAATCACTATAACCAACTGACAGAAATCTTGATGGCCCAAAGTAACACAAATGTATCTCAAGGTCCTGGAAACCGGAAGTCTGAAATCTAGGTACCAGAACTGCAGACCCATCTTTGCCTTGAAGGAGCTCAGGAAGATTCCTGATTCACCTCTTCCAGTTTATGCTGGCTGTTGGTATAATCCTTGGCTTTTTGTTGGTCTCTACACAATTTTAAGCTCTGCCTCCATTGTCACATTGTTTACTTGGCTCAGAGTCTATTTCTGAGAGGATGTCTCTTATAAAGACTCTTGTCTTTAGAATTAGAATCTTCTTGCATAATCCAATATGATCTTCTTGGATTCTGATGTACATATGTAGGAGTTCTAATGTGTTCATATTCTCTGAAATAAAATATCATTTGACATTTGTAAAGGTTTGAAGTAAATATCTTGTTGATGTTAGAAAGCATTTTTTTCAGCCTGACACAGAAATACATTTTATGAATGGGTGTGTATGCATGTGTGTGTGTGTGTGTGTGTGTGTGTGTGTGTGTGTGTGTGTGTGTGTCTGTGTGTCTGTGTGTGTTCTGGAAGGATGGAGCTGGATTTCAGGCCAGTAAGGAAAAGACATTCTATGAAAGACTTTGTTAGTCCATAATTACACTAATATGTTTATCTTCATTTTGTTTGAATGTTATCAACTTTTAAAGGTGAATGGCAGTTGTTAAATAATATCACAACTTGATCTTTTCTTTTTAAAGTAGGTAAAAGCATAAGGAAAATTTTGATGATTTATTTAATATTAAATGACAAGTTTATAATTCAAACAGAAATCATCCAACATTTAATGGTTAATGTTATCTCATTGGAAGATTTTTTTAAATGTCTATTTTCCCTCATTATTGATAACAAATTATTTCTCCCCTCCTCTCTCTTTCACACACACACACCACAAAAATTTAGCAAAGTGGTATGCAAACTAATGTCCTAATAAACAGATCTACTCATAAAGTGCAGTCTTTTATAACTCCAATGTAAACATTTATGGTGGAAAATAAGAATGCATATCTAACTTAGTATCTCTACTAATGTATTTATTGGTCACATATCTGTTTCAGAGAAATAAATAAGTGAAGAGAGTATACACTAGTGATGAGAAATTTTTCCTCCACATCCAAAGCTGTTTTAAATCACTCTCCTTAAGAACAGCAATGTTGGTTGTTTTAGGAGCCAGTTTTAACACTGCTGAATCATGCTAGTCACTAATATTGGCTCAAGGAAAGAGAGAAGCAATCCATGAGTGGAGACATATTTTTTCAAAAAGTAATTGATATATATGGGGGGGTGGTAGGGTGGGTGGGGCTATGGGAAAAAATGAGAATTAAGTTGTGTCTTATACTGGTACAAATCCCCATTATGGAGTGCAATCATGATGTGCATATTTAATGTACCAATAAAGATAATTTTAAAAAAAGTAATTGATAAACACCGTTAGACTTTAAGGTCATGTGTGTGAATCACATAATTGTAAAATTTTTTTTTTTTTTTTTTTTTTTTTTTTTTTTTTTTTTTTTTTTTTTTTTTTTTTTTTTTTTTTTTTTTAGGTTTTTTGGAGACAGGGTCTCGCTTTGTGGTTCAGGCTGGCCCTGAGCTCAGCCTCCAGCTCACATCACAATCCTCCTGCCTCTGCCTCCCGAGTGCTGGGATTACAGGCGTGAGCCACCACGCCCGGCACTGTGGTATGTGGTACTGGTTGCTGCTGGGTGTGGGTCTCCGATTGTAAAATTTTAAACCATTGGCATTGTGTGGATTTTTCTTTTCTAAACTGTCTGAGCTGAGTATGTGAAATAAAAGCTAAATATTGTTCAAGAAAACCAGAGAATAATAGAATGCATTTTGATGCAAAATTTAAAAAAAATGGCACACACTTTGCTTTGCAAATTCAAGGAAGTTCTGAGCCTTCTAACCTTGGAATGGGACTCTGAGGCTATAAAAGTATCTATTTCTACTATATCTCTTTATCAGAGCATCTTCTCTCAGTGCTCATGTCCTATAGCTCACAGAACAATGGCTGCTCCAAACTGTCCCCTACACAATTTATCCACCTCAGTCACAAGAGCTGCATCTGTCTTTTTCTGCTCCTCCCTGTCTGGGTTAAACCTGTACATTTGACTCTTTCTCACCTCCTTTGATTCAAGGTCTTATTCCAGCACAGCAACCCGAATTGTTGTCTGCATTTCTTCTTGCTTGCAACACCTTTTCTGACTCATTTCTTGGCATATGGGCCTGCAGAGTTTCTGCTTCAATCTGGCCCCTCTGGCCCATAGTGTCATTTCCACCTAGCAAAGGAAGGGCTCCCTGCCTGTGTTTCTCAGTCATTTGAGGAATTAGATTCAGTCCCTTGATGACAATGTTTGATTTTCTGAACATTTATGTTGCCCTTTTGAAGGGCACCCTTTCTCATTCCCACAATAACGCAGGCTGGTGGACAAGAAGCCTGCTTGATCATGAGACCTTGGGGTCCAGTGCATTCCAGTTCAAATGCTGTTGCTGTCCTTCCAGTCTAATACTCTTTTCAGTCTCCTTCAGAGACTGAAATATTTCAGGGACCGTTTCCTCTTGATTTTTTTAAAAAAAATTGTGGGTTTTTTGTATTTTAAAAATTAAATAACACAACAAACCTAAAATAAGGGCTATCTCTTTGAAAATTCTCACAATTTCTGACCTGACATTCAGAAACATTTCTATACACCATTATATTTAGCATAGTTTTGGGCAATAAGGTAAGTTACTCAGATAATTACAATAACATATATTTAAATGGAGACATGATTTGAGACTTTATAGAAAAAATTGGAAATGAAAGAAATTTGGAGGAATGGCATGCCCTATTTTATTTATATAAATAAAACATTTTATTTTATTTAAAGTTTCTCTGGCTCTCACAAAGGAATTTTATATTTAATTTTCAACTTTATACTCAGATCATTCAGTTGGATAGAGCATATTTTCCACAAAAAATGACAATCTTTCCATCCATTTTTATGATTTGAATCTTTATTGGTACATTTTATATACATGGCATGATTACACACAACATTGAGAATTTGTACCAATACAGGACACAACAGAGACTAAATAAATAAGATGTGTTTTTTAAAGAAATAAATGAAATATTACTTTGCCATAAAGAATGTTTCCCATTGTTTTTTAACTACAGAGGGATTTGGTCAGGGATAACAGTCTGGGTGGTTTATATCAGTGGTGGGAATCTATGCCATGAATGCTGCAGCAGGCTATTTTTTATTATTGAAAAGCTCTAAAAAGTTCTCCCACCCAACTACTAACCAGACCCATCGCTGCTTTATGTCTGAGATCAGAAAAAATTGGCTCATTCAGGGTGGTGTGATAGGATATGGGAAAACAAAGAAAGAAAAGAAAATATTAAATGGTAAAAAGAAAAAAATTGAAACAAATATTATGTATATGGGGGGCTGAAGAGAATAAGGGAAAAGGAAAAACCAGATTCAAGATATATTATGTAAGGCACAAATTATCAATGAGGAATATGAAAATAACATATAGTAAAACATATCAATAAATTCCGTTTTTTAAATGTTTACTAGCACTGGTCTTCATTCTTCAGTAAAAATGTCACTTAATAGTCATTCATTATCAAGTTTGACTAAATAATTAAACCCCTTATTGCTTCTAATTGAACACTGAATTGAATTTTTTCTCCAATAGTGAAGAATAATAAGGTAGGGTGTGTTGGCATGCACCTACAATCCTAGTACTTGGGAGGTTGATCCAGGAGGACTGTTGTGAATTTAAGGCTGCCTTGAACTATATAAAGAAGTTATATCTCAAAAAAACAAAACAGTCATGTCGTACATTGGTATAAATTTTCAATGTTGATTGTGATCACGATGTGCATATAAAATGTACCAATAAAATCAATTATTTAAAAAAAAAACAGAAACAATGAACATTCCCTCTAACCTGACTGTGAGGAGGATTTAGGTCGGTGGGAGAAAGGCACTTCCTGGTTTGGTTTCTGTGTTCTGACAAAGACATATGCCAAGTAATGTCACAGTCACTGTCAGATTTGCTTGCTAATCACTTTTAATTATCATCCTAAAGTGAACTATTTTTTAAAAGTCCAATTACATAGATATGAAACACTCTTGATCGTTCTAAATTTGGATCACAAGGAAGACAAAAATGTTGTATGAAATTTAGCTCTTGGTGTTTTGAAACTTTTAAATGGCGTTCTCAGTGGCAGTTAACTGGCGGTAGGGTGGGTAGGGCTATGGGAAAAAAATGAGAATTAAGTTGTGTCTTATATTGGTACAAATCCCATTATGGAGTGCAATCATGATGCATATATGTAATGTACCAATAAAGATTAATTTTTTTTTAAAAGAGGCAGGATTTAAAAAAAATAACGCTGGTGTGACAAGACAGTACCATTTTAGGACGTCTTTCAGTAATCATAATCTGAGAGGTAGATGTTATAGTTATCTCCACTTTGCATATGTAAAAACTATAGGGTATCATCTAATCAACAGTGGCATTGAAATTTATTCCTGTCCACTTGGCCTTGGTCTTCAAAACTGTGATCCTATGCTGTCCTGTATATTTCATATATGTATCGAAGTGACCAGAAGCAGAACTTCTGTGATTGAAGTACATTTCTGATCTTGAACCTCACATGTCACCACAGTGGCAGACTCAGATGGACATGGCAGACCACATAGGACCTGCTTTTTACCGAGCACAGGATCTTCCAGGCATAAGCGGCAAGGCAGACAAATGTGGGGAGCATTGGAGCAATGATAGAAATACAAACTACTGGGTCCTTGATAGGAGAAAGAAATCTCAGAATGATGCAAAATAATGTGAGCATTTTTGATAACACTCTACAACTGTTTGTTTCTTATCTTAATTGGTATTTGATAATTTAATGTTTATGTGACCAAATTCATTTTCAAAGAACTGTTTAGAAAAAACTTCATATTTCATAAATAATATTTAGGGTATAAATAAGGGTCAATTAGCATTCAGAACAATGTCTTCCATCAAGAAAGGAAATAACAGCAATACTGGTGAGGCTTCATGGGAAGATGGAACCCTTCTGCACTGCTGAAAGAAATGTAAAGAAAAGAAACATTATGGAAGCCACTATGAAGATTACTGAAAAAGACAAAAATAAAAATTTCATTTGACCCAGTAATTCTCTTCTAGGTACAAGATGACTACAGGCTCTGACTCAATCTGTTTGAAAAAAAAAATTAGTCTTCTCTCCGAAGCTCATTTTTGTAAGGGATAGTCATCCATATTGCTCAGGATCTATTAGGATATGGCATGAATAAAAATGGTCATAGTAGTTCACCGACTCAATGAAATAATTTATATTTTTGAACATGTAGGGCTTTATCTTATATCCTGCTCTTTCTGGGATTTAGATTAATGGAGGGATGTCCACTTGATGCATTTAAACTCTAATGGTAAAGAGAAAAGAAAACTGCATCTTGTCCCTACTTTGAAACCTTGTGCCTGATAAGAAAACACAGCACTGCCAGTCATGATTCTTTATGCAAAGGAAATCACACAGCAACAAGTGCGGCTGACATTACTGTAATTGTTAACTTTTGCGGGTGAATAATGATATATATAACTGTACATATATTAGGGGAAAATAATACACGTATCTGTATAGATGTAGCTGTAATCTCATGTAAAGTTACTGGCATTATCATCCATAGAGGTGTGAAACCTGGAATTTATATCTAAATTATATTTTTAATTACCTTTGTGCAAGGAACTTTTAAGAAGCACATAGTAGTTATTCTATCTTCACCTTCTCCTCTTTTTCCAGTGCGAAAGCATCCTGTTTTAGAATCTTTCCAGACTGATCTCCCTATGAACTATGTCACCCTTCCCCCATTTTCCTCTCCTTTTAGTCATTATCCACATTCTATCCAAAAGAATATTGATAATTATGTTTTTCCTGAGAAGTTTAAATTTGTATTATCTTTATTCCTGATTATAATTTCTCATCTTCTAAAAAATTGAGCAGACTTTTTTTTTTCCTGTGTGGAGTAGAGAATCCTGGGCCTGACACACACAGAGAATGGGCCATATCTCTGAGTGACGTTCCTTGTAACCAAAACACTGTTCTTACATCATCCTATCAGTTCTCCATAAATGTTCTGTGCAAAACTCCCAACTAACCCTCCAAAGTTCATTGAGAACACAATTTGACATCACAATCCCTGCTGAGACTGCTTTGTCCATGCTGTTGCCTACATTCTATCTCGCCAGTGCAAAAATCTACTTGTCATGTATGATTTTCTTTTTTCTTTGTCTTTTTAATTTGGTAGTACTGGGAAGTGAACTCATACCTTTGCGCTTACAAGGTAGTCACAATACCACTGAGCTAAATCCCTAGCCTCGTGTATGATTTCTTTTGTGAAAGATGTTTTTCTTCTTTTCTAAGATTTGTTTCCAATTCCACACTACAGCATACCATGCATAGGAGGAGGCATTATTTTTTTTCCGCATTTTCCACATCTGCTCATATGATTATTTCCTTGCATCACTATAGCTTGTATTGGCTGTAAACTCTCTGAAGGAAGTATTAATGTATTAATCAGTTTTTCATCTACTACATTGCCTATCACGTGATGGCTACTTAATAAATCTTGAACAATTTTCAATCCTCATTAAATAATAATAAAGGAAAGGTGATAATGTGTTACACATCAGATATTAAGTTATATGGGGATATAGAGAAGCACACTGAAAATATGAGCTTAATGGGATAAGGAATAAAAAATAGAGAAGATTTTGATGAACATTTACAAATAAGAAAATATGAAGGAAATGGGGATTTAAGGAAAGAGTTTAGTCAATATTCAATCAAATTAGAGAAGAAATTATGAGAGGAAGTGAGCTTACATTTTAATTCAGCTTTCTATAAAATATGGCAATGAGTTTTTCTGTTAGAAAAATAAATTCTCATGACTTTTTTATTTTTCCACACCCCGGACTTTGCCAAGCAGGTGTAGCACTACTGAACTACATCCTCATCCTCTTGAATATGACTTCTTTATCCAGAGTTGCATTTTCTTCTTCACCTCAGGCCATTCACATTAATTTTTTATCTAAATGTTTAAAATTGCAAACACATTAGAATCTTGACTTTTAACTTGATATGTTCTATCTCCATTCTGCTAATGATGAAAAATTTTGATATATTCTGCTTCTTATAAATACATAAAGTAAAAATATTCGTTGTTCTTAATCTCATGGAGCACCAGAACATATTGTAATACATTTAAAGATAATTAGCATACTTTTATAAATAAATTGAATATTTGCATGAGCAGAAGATCTATAACTTAGAAAACTTTTTCATGTATTTTGTACATATAGCATTTATCCAAGAAAGGACTACTTGGATTTTTCAGTAGAATTCATTTACAGAAAACAATCAAATGTGTGTGTGTGTGTCTGTGTGTGCCTATCTGCCTGTGCACAAGGGAAGTTCTCCTTGTCTGACAGCAGGTAAGATAATCGCTTCTTAAACTTGGTTGTTATTTCATAGACTTGCCTTTGGACTCAAGAATCATTTTTTATAAATGCAATCATGTAGAAACTATGATGAAATGGATATGCTTGTAGTACAAAATGATTTGCTAAAAGCTTTTAAAGGGAACAACAGGAAAATAAACAGAACAGACTCAATAGTGAGATTGGATTGTGGTTTGAAAGAATTTCAGACCCTTAAAAGAAAAATTCAGTTAAATCACTGCAACAGGACTATGACAGGCATGAAAATGTGCCACTTAGAACTTAGCAAAAATGCCAATGTACATGATAAGCCTGAATCAGATGGGGAATTAAATGAAGAAAAAAGGTCAGGATACTTCAGATAAAATTAAATTTCAAAGCTAAATTTAAAATGATCAAGGGTTCTCAAGATTTTTTCTTTGCCAACAGAATCTACTGTTCAAATGATATTTTTAAGAAAGCATTGAGATGTTGTATAAATTCACATCAGTGTATTACTGCACACTTGGAGAAGCTGTGAATCAAGAAGGAGCATATGAATGAATAATCTCAGTTACTTCATAAAATGAGTGAATTGTATCTCTAAAGGAAGAGAGAAAGCAAAAGAGAACACCTTGAGTAGGTTAAAATTATTAAGTATGTCTCAGGATATTTTATGGCAGTTCTACTGTTTAGAGTCTTCTGTATTATAAAAGAATGATCAAGAATATCATAAATATCCAGAAGAGACTTGGATCTCCTTAAAATAACAAAAGGTAAAAGAGCAAAACTTCTCAAAGTGTGTCTCAGATCCCAGAAATTACATTAAGGATTGGATTCATTGCTAAGTTCAAAGATTCTAATTGTTTTTTTTCTGAAAAGATAATAACACTTTATTCCAAACACGATTTAAAATAGCTGAATATGACATGCAAAGTACCTATATACTTAAATTTTTTAAAGTGGGAAAATAGTAAGAGAAATATTAAAGTGAGAATATGAAATACAAGCTGAATGAGTTTAATACAATTAAGAAAATAGAGCCATTTATTTGGTTGTAGGCTTCAAATAGGCCCATACAGAAGTAAGAAGCAGGGCCTGGGATTTAGCTCAAGTGGTACTATGCCTACCTTGGGAGCCCAAGGGCCCAAGTTTGATCCATGGTACCATAAAGAAAAAAAAAAGTGATTGTAAGATCTAAGGCCCATAAAGCAAGCACTAAGTGACTGTATAGAAAAACTGACCCCAAGACAAGAAAGGAGGTTCCACCTAAGATTCACATAAATAAGATCCTGAACATTTGTTTTTCAATATTCTTAGAGCCCACATGATTGAGTTTCATCCTGCTGTTAAAGTAACCCCTAACACAAATGGGTGACATTGTAGAAATCCATGCTTCAGTGATACAGAGGACAACAGTGCATTTCAGAATCTGTTGCAAAATAAATGAATGGTATACCCTTCAGGAACTATATCAAAAGTGCTGCATCTTTGTATTAAATTTAAAATCAAGATCGGGTTACAAAGATTCAGAAATAGATTGTTGGAAGTATCTCAAGTGTAGCTATGAGATGAATAAAGATCCATGCCTTATAAACAAACACACATAACTTAAGAATGAACTTATTATTTAGGAAAGTTGATCAATTTTTGTTGAGGTTGATAGATCAAAGTACGGTCAAGGCAGAATCAAAGACCAGAAAAAACAAGAATATTTATTAATCTTACATTAAAGTATGGAAAATAAGAAAAAGATCTTTTCATTTAACATGAAATTGTTACAATACATACTCCCCCCACCAATAATCCTTAAACATACAGATAGAACAATGCCATAGATTCCTAAGTTTATTGATAATACAACCTAGTAACAAGATAAAGTGTGTCTGATTGAAATGTTTCACTTTCTTACCCACAAAGCAATGCTGTATCACAGGGGGCCACATTTTTTTTAAATTTAAGCTTTGAATGTTTTAGGCTTGTAGTAAAACAACTCAGTTTGCATTTCATATTTTCAGAAGCATATCTCAATCAGGAATCCTTCAATAAGATAAAAGCTATAAAAGCTAAACTTGTGTCTTATTATCTTTTTGCCCTAAAGCTAACTGTAAAGGTGGTACAATAAGCATAAGTATGTAAGTTTTCTTCCTAAGATTTGTGCAAAGCACAGCATGCATTTAAATTAGAGATAAGAAATAACCTGCAGGGTGATTGCTCAATGAGATCACTGGGAGGCTTGAAAACTAAACATGCGATCTGATATCCAGTAAGAAATATATGGAGGCGCACAACCTGTTATTTTTTAAAAAGTTAAAGACTTCCTAAGTTGCATTAAAAATTGTTTTAAATGAAAAAGCTAAATATGATTTAGTCAGTATAGAGTTTTCAAATTTCAGTGGGCAAAAAACATGTACAGTTATAATCATAAAAGGCAAAGTAACTGCAAATCAATTACATTTATATATAATATGCACTTTTAATAACTAGCTTTAATGAAAAAAGAAATAAAATAATTCTGCAGTATTATTGAATTTAACATTTCACTGAATTCATTTCATCTAGGAGAATTTTGACATGGTCGTTCAATTCTTAACTGAGTTAGCAAACTCACTTGTGATACTCTCAAAAGTTGAAAATAATTGTCTAAAAATATAATACTTATTCTCACTCATCTTTGAGATTGACATTTTAAATAATAAATATAGCATTAAAGGGTAAAAATAGAGATCAATATTACAAGTATTATAAAATACTGAACAGGTAGGAGAATGGGAAAAATAAAAATCAAGATATGTCATATAGGGGCCAGGGATTTAGCTCAGTGGTTCAGTGCATGCCTTGCAAGTGCAAAGTCCTGGGTTTGATTCTGGCTAACCACATATCACAATGCCCTGTGTGGTAACTCATGCCCACCAGCAATCAGTACCAGATGCCACAGTGCTGGGCATGGTGGCTCAGGACTATAATCCCAGGACTTGCGAGGCAGAGCCAAGATGATTGCTGATTTCAAGGCTGAGTTCAGGACCCGCTTGTGCTACAAAAGTGAGACCCTGTTTCAACACACCCCCCAGAAAAAAAGATGTCTTGTATGAATACAAATTCTCAATGATGAATGTGATTATAATGTAATGAAATGTACCAATAAGCTTAATTTATCTAAAAATTATTGAAAAAGTTGGTTGTGTTGTTGGGACTAAACATACAGCTAAACAAAAATTAAGATGGAATTACACTGGCTTTATAAGCAAATTATCCCTGATCAATATACCATAATTACTTTTAAAATTCCAGTGAAGAATTCAGAATACACTTCTTACAATAAATTCAATATAACATGAGGATATAATAAATATGTCAAGTTACATCTATGTTCACTACATAATGCAACTTTAAAGGCTGGTCATGAAGAGCTTTCCTGCAGTCCATTCAACTAAATATTTATTGAGTACCCTCTGTGCGCTTGGCCTTGGGTGAGCTCCAGAGGGAACGGACCAGAGAACATTCAGTTTTTGAATCTTTGGATCAGCCTAAGAAACAGTGCTTCCCGCTACCAGTCTCACACACAGCAGGATCAGTCTTTTTATACCCTCTTTATTGTGTGTGTACAATGTTTGATACTAAAATAAAGGTTCTTTTCAAAAAGAGAATTATACATTTTGAGATTCAAAATTTTTGCAAAGAATATCATTTATATAAAAAATCTGAATAGGAAGAATAAAATTTGGTACCTAAGGAACTATTTTACTTCCCAACAAAGGGAAGCAATGTGAAAAAGTCACAGATGATGCTAAAATGCAGAGCAACCTTATGTATAATATGAAGATCTTTCTGACAATAGTGATAGAAAAAGAAATCTGATGCTTTGTAACTGTGCTGTGAAATTTTCTTTCCAAATATATCTAAATGTAGTATTCATTTTTCTGACTCAATGATTATGAATCAGAAAATAAATGATAATGAAAATTTAAAATTTCTACTATTAATTTCAAGTATAAGCACACATTTGTCTACCACATCATTGTAAAATTATAACTGTAGAAACATTATGCAGCTTAGTTATGTTATTAGAATTTCTATAGGTCATTCAGAAACATTTTGCAAAAATTAACTCAGTTGGGCTGGGGATTTAGCTCAGTGGTTCTGGCGCCTGTCTTGCAAGCGCAAGGACCTGGGTTCAATCCCCGGTAACCACGTACAATACTGGGTGTGGAGACTCACACCCAGGAGCAACCAGTACCACATACCACAATGCCGGGCGTGGTGGCTCATGCCTGTAATCCCAGCACTCGGGAGGCAGAGGCAGAAGGATTGCTGTGATGTGAGTTTGAGGCAGAGCTCAGCGCCAGCCTGAACTAAAAAAGTGAGACCCTGTCTCAAAAAACCTAAAAAAAAAAAAAAAAAAAAAAAATTAACTCAGTTATTCCATGATATTCTAAAATGAGAAGTGTCATAGATCTATTGGGTTTTTCTCTATGATTGGACAATAGCTTGCATTACTAAACAGAGACAATTCTTCTTCCCTAGGACATTTTCTAGCCACCTTTGATCATTGACTTAGGACAGATTCAAAGGAGCACTATCATGATATCACCAGGCAAAAATGACTTTAAGTCTTCTGGAGCACAGTGTAGGATTCCCTCCAAAGGGAGTATTCTAGTTCATAGGTGGATAGACATTCTATGAAAATACTTAGAACTGCTCTTTTATATGTTATTTAAAAAAATTTTTTGCTAGAATTATATAGAGAAATTATAGCTACTCAAATACACAGGCAATTGCTAGGATTTTTAACCAGATATTCAAAAATGAAGAGATTATCTGGGGAAGTATTCAAAGAAAATGAAAGTGCCCAGTGATTCACATGTATTTTTAAAGATACTAAATTATTAAAATTGTACCTGAAGATAAATAAAAATAATCACTTAATGAAGACTTATTGGGAGAGACCTAGACAAAGGTCTAAATCCTGGGTTGAAAATAAACTGGGAAAGAAATGTAACAGGCATCATGCACTGCCACAAGAACCATCTTAGACTCAGATTTCAGGTTCAGAGACCAGGAAATCCCAGAGCAAGTTTCATGATCCTTTGTTTTCTGGTAAGGATTGTTGCTCTGGTTTTTGGACTGTAACTTTTGCTCTGAGTGATCTCGTAATGGGATACAAGAGAGATCTCTCTTCCTGTTCTTCTTAATTTAGTCCTTTACCGCCATGAACTCATTTAACTTTTAAAGAATCTATCTCCAGATACCGACACTCGGGGGAGGGCTTCAACAGGTGAATTTGGTGGTGGCACTGGCAAAGTACAATTTACCTCACAGCAGGAAGTTACTCTTCGGGTATTATAGAGAAAAAGCTTATCATTGCTAGGATAAACATTTTCATTAACAGTAGCACTTCTACCTGAGACAGGAAGAACTTATGTTCTTCTTTCAAGGAACTTATGTCCCTTCTGCAATTTTGGGCAACGTACAGAATAAGGAGCTTTGATATCTCACAAAAGGAGGGATGATATCATGAATATGAGGGGTTTTTAAAACTGACTTGGCAGGGAGGTGAACAAACAACATGGACAACGTGTTTTAAATCCCAAAGCTTGATGAAATAACTAAGTGAAAACGACAGGTCGAAGTCTGGGATTGAGCCCTGGGCAGCAGTCACAGCCAGGCAATTAACAGCGATCGCTAAAATGGATTCCACAACAGGGATCAGAAAAAGGAAGGTCCCTGAGGTAGGGATGGTCAAATCCAAGATGAAAATACCTAATTTAGAAACTTTGTTGTTGCTTTTTTATGTTTTTAAAAAAGTTTGTATACTTCTTATGTGGGAAGGATTTTTGACACGTCTGTTTGAATTGTTAGTTATTGTGCATAAAATGTGCATAAAATGAAAACCCTCTTTCAAAACAAAATTAGATTAATGATTTATTATTTGTTAATAAATTACAGGCTCTTAAACTTTGTTGTTTATTTTCTTTTTATAGAAAGTGAACCTTTCTGCCATCATACATACAGGTGTATGGAAAACATATGTTCTAGGAACCTGAAAAATAAAAGAAAAGAGGATTCCAAATCCTTGAAAATTTTCACTATAAATATACTTATTCTTTTTGCTAAATGAATATAAATATAATTATTATTTATCTAATTTGATATTTATTATGTAAAGCAAAAAGCTGAATTTTAAGGAAAACATTTGTTAGGACTTGGTACCACAGACATGTGGCCATATTGTAGAAGTATAAAATATCATAAACAGTATGGTAAAGTATGAATTGGAATTTATGAATATTTATTATATTGGTCTTTATGTTGGTCTTATCTAATGATTTACATCTATCTAAGGTCAGCTTTAAGACATAATAAGTAATTTGGCCAGGAAATAACATTAGTTTTCATTTCCTATAGTAAAGTTCAGTGCAAAAGACAAGTCAGAGATCTGTTTTAATATGAAAGTCTGAGAAGAAAATGTATTAGTGTATTAATGACTCTCACATATGCTCTCACATATGTAAATCATTTGGAGTTATGTATTGAGAATATTATTCAAGTGGTTAAGCCTGAAATAAATACCAAATCCATATTTCTATAAGAAACACATACAATTCTAATTTCTTTCTCCCCTACAGTTAAATATCTAACAAGGCAGACATTCAGGAAATTTTCCAAACAAAGGTACTAAGATAATCTTTTTTTCTTTTTTTTGGAGTCAGGGTTTTGCTTTTGTAGTTCAGGCTGGCACTGAACTCAGCTTTGAACTCACAGCAATCCCCTTGCCTTTGCCTCCCAAATGCTGGGACTACAGGTGTGAGTCACCACACCTGTCACTGTGGTATACAGTTCTGATTGCTGGTGGGCAAAGTCTCTATCCTGACATTGTTGTATGTGGTTACCAGGATTGAACCTGGGCCCTTGCACTTGCAAGACAGGCACCAGAACCACTGAGCTAAATCCCTGACCCCTAAAGTAATTTTGTGATTGTTCTCTATCTCTCTCACTCTCACAAATATTCACACATATGTGCGTGCACAGGCATGTATGTACATATTACAGATGTCCATGTATGTGTATATTTATAATTACAATGTGTATTTATACTTTGTGTTGGTGCTACCTGTAATGACATTATGAATATTTCAGTATATTATTGGTAAATAATGTGAAAACTTTTCTGGGCCTCATATTCTGCAAGCCCAACCCTGCAATGCCATGGGTCTCCAGGCACTGGGCAGGGATGAGACTGCAGCTCAGAGTGACAGGAAGGGTACAAGGGAAACTTACAGCCAGCCAGGAAACTTACAAAAGTGTATTAATGACTCTCACATATGCTCCAAAATAAGCCAGTAGATTTTCCCTCTATCCCTGGACCTCAAACCTCTCCTTCTAAACCCTCAGAATATCTGATGACAGACAGATCTTGAACAGAGAACTATTTCTGGTTCTGACATGTACATGTGTCTCCCGGTTCAGATCCATCATCACAAGATGACAGGTTCCAGATGCTTGCCAACTTCTACTTCAGGGAAAATTGTTTAAAAATAAACACCGGATCAAATATTTCTTTTCCCAATGCTCAGTTATTTTTGCAGACTTCTTAGAATTTTCTATTTCCCTGTCACCTCTCTTGACATGATTAGATACAATTTAATAGTTTAAGACTGAAAAATTAAAGGTATTTATTTATAAAAAATAAAATTTTGTTTCAGAAATCTTGATTTATATAATTATCATTTCTACAAGGAACAATATTAGCAATGTCCTTGTGTTTGACATAAGATATAAGTATTTTTTCTATTTATTAGAATGAAAAACTAATTTCCTTGGAATCTACAAGGTCATGAATATCGCTACTGAAATACTGGCATCTAGTTTTTTCTTATAAATCAAGAATTTTTGGAATTGATCTTTAAATATGTCTCAAATCATTTATAATGTGTCATCTTATTTAACCTCAATTCTATTTTATTTTAATTTCTACTATTTTTACTCAATTACTTTGGCTCTATGCCAGATTTTATTAAATCAGAAAAACTTAACAGTTCCCTTAACTACAACAGAGAGCCAGACTATTTTACATTGTGTACTTTATCTGTTAATTATCATTAAGATTAACTATATTTTGATCCACACTTTTCTGTACACTAGAAACAAACAGTTTCCCAAAACTTGGCTGTGGAGTGTCACTGACGAAGAATGAGGGAGATTCTGTTAAAAGGCAACCAACAGTGTGGGAAAAAATCCTTACCAGCTATTCCTCAGACAAGGGGTTACTAACAAGAATATATAAAGAGCTGAAAAAAATTAGCCCACCCAAATTTAAAGTCCCAGTTCAAAAATGAGCTTCTGAAATGAACAGATACTTTTCAGAGGAAGAAATAAGAGCAGCTAAGAAGTATATGAAGAAATGCTCAACATCATTAGTCATTCGTGAGATGCAGAGGAAAACAACACTGAGATTTCATCTCACTACAGAAAGAATGGCGGCCATTTCAGAAATAGCAAGCTACAAATATCGGCAAGGCTGCAGAGAATAATAAACCCTTCTCCACTGTTGGCTGGAATGTAGACTCACAATCCCTGTGGAGATCAGTTTGGAGATTCCTCAGAAAGCTAGGATTGGAGGTCCCATTTGACCCAGCCATCGCTCTGCTAGGTACACACACAAAAGAATTAAAAGATTCATATCACAGTGACATATGTGCACCCATGTTTATAGCAGCTCAGTTTGTGATTACTACATCTTGGAAACCACCCAAATGTCCGTCAACTGGAGACTGGATAAGAAAGCTGTGATTCTTCTACAGAATGAAGCATTACTCTGCCATAAAAAATGATAAGTTTGAATCATTTCTACTTAAATGGACATACCTTGAGGATATCCTCATAAATGAAATAAATAGGTCACAAATATGTAAATATCACATCTTTTCTATGGTATGAGAAAATAAAGACGTAAATGAGTTCTAGAATTAGAAATAGAAATTGTGAAATAGAAAATACTCAAAGCAAAATAGGGTGAAGGGGAAAAATAATGAGATTATAACAAAAATGAAAGGAAACAAAGTTTATTTATATAGGGCGTAGGGGTGGTAGGGTGGGTAGGGCTACGAGAAAAAATGAGAATTAAGTTGTGTCATATACTGGTACAAATTTTCATTGTTGAGTGCAATCATGATGTGTATATGTAATGTACCAATATAGATTTCAATTAAAAAAAAAAAAGGAAACGTGTGCTTAAATTGGAAAGACTACAAATGGCCTGGGTATATGTTTTTACCTATTGCTGAGGTTTACAAGCACAAAACTGATCCCAACATATATTCTTTAACTTTTATAACTTGTATAACCTTATACATATAACTTTTTCTAATGTAGATACTTATGGATTTATATATGATGATAAAACAGCCCTACAAGAATAAAATTCCTTCACTTACACATTTGTTATTTCACTAGAAAAGTTTACTATGTACAGCAGGATAAAGCATGCTATTTGATATACCTAAAATGTTGCCAATTTATGATTTAATTATTGATAAATTCATACTACTTGGACATTATTTCTATAGGGACACCAGGAAAGTTCAGGAACTTTCTAGTCACTCTATTATTTTTCCTAGTAGCAATGATTCTTTTTTCAATTCATGGTTCTTTATTTTTTGTACTATTGGTCCATTTATTTTTAAAACATGCAGATAATAATTAACATAAGCAAAAGTAATCTCAGAAAGGGTATGAGAGTGCATTGCCTCCTTTGTATCAATTTTTGCTGCTCAAATAGAGAGAACTATTATATGGAATACTTTCAGTTCATCTACCTTCCTTTATAGTTACACTATCCTTATTTTTTATACAAACACAGACACACACACACGCATGTGCATGTGTGCACACACACAGATGCACACACATACACCACACACACACACACACACACACACACACACACACACACACACTTTCCTGACACACCTCCTTCCTACATGACTCTTCTCCAAGAACATTATGTTCTCTAATTCTTGTGTCTTCACTCTGTAGTTTTTGGTCCAACCATACACATTATTAAAGAATTAAATTTCCTGGTGAAAGTCTTCATCAGCACTTGAAATACTGATTTTATTCTTCTATATTTGGTGAAGATTTTGTAGGAAACTCTTACTGTAAAAGCATTTCAGCATATACTGTGTTTCTGTCTGTGTGATCTCCCCACAGACTGACAGTTATCACAAAGCCATTTACCACTGCCCCCAATTATCTGCCAAAGTGCTTAGTACTTAACACGTTCTCAATAAATACAATTAAATACATATCTGCAGCTTTGAACCTGGCTACCCATGAATGATCTAGGAGTATTATATTCTTGAAATGTAATTCATTTAAATTAAATATACTTAAATATAAACTAATAAGATGTTGACAATTTAGGAAGCAAAACTAACTAAAATATTTTAATAATTTTAAATGTTGAAGGGCTAGTATTTTGGATATACTGGGTAGAATAAAATATACTGTTGAAATTAATGTTACCGAATTGTATTGCTTTCTTTAAGGTGGCCATTTAAGTTTTTAAATTAAATGTTTTACAGGCAGATATAATTTATTTTTATTCCTACTAGATAACAATACCAGACTCAAAAATACCACAAGCCCATCCTTATGGCCCTTTCTGTCAATAATTTTGAGTTTAGGCATTGTCCTATTGTAAACAAAATTAAAAAACAGTAGATCATACATCTCATTGGTAAATCTTCTGAGATTAACTACTTTGGTTTTTAATAATCTTTTTTTTTTTTTTTTTTTTTTTTCAGACAGGGTCTTGCTTTGTAGTTCCAGCTGACCCTGAGCTCAACCTCCAACTCACATCACAGTAATCCTCCTGCCTCTGCCTCACGAGTGCTGGAATTACAGGCGTGAGCTACTATGCCCGGCACTGTGGTATGTGGTGCTGATTGCTGGTGGGCGTGAGTCTCCACACTCAGTATTGTATGTGGTTACCGGGGGATTGAACCCGGCCCTTGCACTTGCAAGACAGGTTCCAGAACCACTGAGCTAATTCCCCGGCCCCCGTTTTTTTTTTTTTAACTGCAGTAAATTAGATTAGTACATGAATAAATAAATAGTTGTTTTAAAAACATGTATTGAAATGAAAACTATTTCAACATAGAAATGAAAAGAATATATTCTGAGTTTAGGATCTGTGTTAAAGGAAAACTGTAGAACCATACCATCTACTAGAGCATTTGGCAGTGACGGAAATGCTGAAATTATGCGCCTTTCAACAGGCCGGCTACCAGCCTCCAGTACATTTGAAGTGTGGTTAATAGGACTGAGTAAAAGAAGACCTAATTTAGTTAGTTTAAATTTAAATAGCCACATGTGGCTAATATCTGGCATATTGTACACTGCACTTTCAAGGAAGAAAGGAAATTTCTACCTGTTAGCAATATTGAATTATAAATTTACTTATTTTTAAATATCCACTGAGAAGATTTCTATCTCATCTGAAAAGTAATGTTTTACAAATTTAAAATGGTTCAAATACTTTAGAGAGATTCTATCAGTTAGATTTTTAAAAATTTTCGTCACAAAATAAAGATATTCATATTTAAAATGCCACCAAAATCTACTTATATGTTAATTATCTGATATCAGCATCCGTTCATATAGTTAAATTATACATGTTTGATTTTTAATTAAAATGAGAACATCTATTAAAAAATAATTAAAAGTATGTCCCCCAAGTTCTTTGTGTTTATTTTTATATTTTGTATGCACATTGTTTTTGATATGCTATGGGAGTAATTAATTCAGGATAACCAAACTTCCGGAAGTCATTTACGGGAGGCCTTTATTGTGGAAAAACAATTTCTGACTTGGGAATATGCAAATGAATTGGGTAGTTAAAATGTTAAACTTCTATTTTTTTTTTTTTTTTGTCTCCTGCAGAATGTCCAGAAAATAGGTTTTAAGAACAAGAAGTAATTAACATTCAGTTTTATGTGCTTTAATTATGGGCTAATAACTGACTGAGCAGGTAGCATTTCTGCTAATGGTTTTCACCAGGGAAATATTAGCCTCTAGTCAGAGCTGGTAAAATTCTTGCCCAAAGTTTTCAGAGGGCAATTTGGAAATAATAAAAATGGACCTACCGAGTCACGGCAACATTCTTTTTTTTTTGAGACAGTGTCTCGCTTTGGAGTTCAGGCTGGCCCTGAGCTCAGCCTGAAACTCACATCACATCAATCCTCCTGCCTCTGCCTCCCGAGTGCTGGGATTACAGTCGTGAGCCACCACGCCCTGCATAGCAACGTTCTTTTTTAAAACAAAGTTATAAAATAATTCATTACTTTTCAATTTCACCATGCCTTTTCAATTGTTCATATAGCATAGCTGTACTCCTTTTCTTAAGAATATGCTACAGCACGGTGCTGATAGTAGACGGGGAGGGCAAACAGTACTTTGCAGACCGGGCAGTACTTTGCGCTGGGCAAGGACTCTGGCGTTTCTGTTCGCTCACCGCTTCCTGTGAACTTGTGGGCAGTTCAGTGAGCTGAGCTCCTTTCAGCTAAAGCACTTCGCCCTGCACCACAAAGTTCATACTGAAGGTAGAATGGGGATAAAAGCAGGGTAATACTGCAGTCTACAATATGCTAACCTTGAAGTTTATGCGTCTTTCCATACCGCGTGGGTGCTTTTAAAGCAGAGATTTTGTTACTTCTCATTCAGAGCAACAGAAAAGTAAAAGCTAAAATCTACTTTTTTAGAAATATATTTGAGAAAAAATATCAAATATCTAAAATTTGATACTTATCTTTTATTTTTTGCTTTATCTTTCTTACTCCTGTTTAGAAGAGTTTTTGATGCTAAATTAGTTATAATTAAATGTTTTAAGAAGTCTTTTAAGCAAATAATCTTAATTATTTTTTTTTTTATTTTCCCTTGAGGTACAAATTATGCTTCTAAACAACTAATATCTGATTTAACAGATAACATTCAATGGTTGAGATGGCTTTAATACCTGCCAAATAATGTCATATTATATAAGGGTATTCTTGAAATGTTTTTGATGTTAGCTTTATTATAATTTTGCATATGGAAAACATAATATGCAAATAACTTAATGTTTGAATTTTATTTATTTATCTAGGGTTTTTTGTTTTATTTTGTTTTGTTTTGTTTTTCTTTGTTTGTTTTAGTTCCTTTGATACAAGGCTTTGTTTTGTACTTAAGGCTGGTCCTAAATTCACTCTGTAGCCCAGGCTAGCCTCAAATTCACAGCAATCCTGCTACCTCTGTTCACAAAGCGCTGGGACTGCAGGCCTGAGCCACCACACCTGGGTTTAGCTAGTTATTTTATTTATTTATTTTTTTTTTAGGTTTTTGGAGACAGGGTCTCGCTTTTGTGGTTCAGGGTGGCCCTGAGCTCAGCCTCAAACTCACATCACAATCCTCCTGCCTCTGCCTCCCGAGTGCTGGGATTACAGGCGTGAGCCACCATGCCCGGCACTGTGGTATGTGGTACTGGTTGCTGCTGGGTGTGGGTCTCCACACCCAGTATTGTTATGTGGTTACCGGGGAATCGAACCCGGGCCCTGGCGCTTGCGAGACAGGCGCCAGAACCACTGAGCTAACTCCCCGGCCCTTAGCTAGTTATTTTTAAACCCACTCTCACTCTGTAGCCCAGGATGACCTTGAACAAACTTTGACAGTAGCAGATGCTTCCATACCAGTGTCCTCCTGGACATTGTGATTATAGGTGTGCACCAAGTCCATTAGCATTTGGCGTTTTGAAAAAATTTCAGTGAAGTAAAGAATGAGTAGACATAATTAAAAACTATGAAGTATATATGTGATAGATGAAAGATCACCAGTGTTCATGTGGTTTTTGTTTGCTGTTTGTTTGTTTGTTTGTTTTTTAATGACAAGTTACAATAAAGTAAGTTGCCAGTTGAAACTGATCTGGTTTTGAATTCTGTTTCACTTTCTTGTTTTAATGTAAGTTCTGGCTTGTCCATATTTAGCTTACTCATCTGGAAAATGGTGGTAATATTTGAATTTACTAGAAACTTATATAGTACTATATTTGCTCAGATAATATTATTGCTGTTGTGAGGATTATTATGGTTTCTATTTTATAATATGATAGTTCAGGGTAGTTGTTAATTATATTAAGTAACATATTCAATGCATATAAAAGAGAAAGATATGTATTAGAATTCTTTTTGAACTTCAATGACACTAATCTTTGTAGTGTAACATTCAGTGAATACATATAAATTAACTAGAAAAGTATTATCTCTCTGATTACATGGTTAACTGATATTCATAGGTTTCTTTAAATTGAGGTGTTTATTCTAAGAAAAAGTAAGTAATAACTTCAATTCCACAAAATACCATACACGAAAGTTAAAAAATACTTTTAAAGAAATCTATAACATCTAGTCAAACTATTAGTTCTTCATTTAAAATTGTAAGAATTCACTGATTCTTTATATCATTTTTAGTTTCCACTGCATTAATTTCTGCTCTGATTTTTAAAATTGCTCCATTGACTTTAGGCTTTGAGCGTGATTTGCTTTTCTTTTTCTAAAAGCTCGAGGTTAAATATTAGGTTGTTTATTTGAACTTGCTCATTTTTCCTGATTAAGAATTGACCGCTGTAAATTTTACTTATAGGACTGCTTTCATAATGTCTCAAATATAGCCCTCAGGCTATGATATACATGTATAAATTATTTTATTTTTATAGCTAGGTAAAAGTCCAAGTGGATAAAAATCCATACAAATATAGATATACAGCAATATGGACAATAAATTAATCCATATTACTTCTTTCCTTGGTTGAATTTGTCTTCTCCAAAATTCCAGATAATATTTAAACTATCCTTAGCAGCATTAAGAGGAGTGACCTTTAAAAAGCCATTAGGCAAAGAAAACCCCACCTTCTTCCATGAGTGGGATCATGAAAGGACCTCTGTGTCCTTCCAAATGGATGTTTCTCTTTCTGCCATGTTATGATCTAGCAATAAGGTCTTTTTTTGATGTCAAAACCATGATTTTGGACTTCTCAGCCACAATAAGTACGAGAAATAAATTTCTATTCAGTATAAATTACTTCAGTCTCTGGATTTCTGTTACAGGAGCACAAAACAGATGAAGGTACTATCTAAAATAGAAATAAAATAACCTGCCTGTGAGAGTCAGTGCCTCAAAAGTTTATTTCCAATCATTGCTACTTCAATAGCATGTCATAACTGTATTAAACTCCATACTACAAGGGATACTTAGATTAGCAGTGAGCTCGTCTTCTTATTCATGGAAAATTTGTTTAAAAATAAATTTCAAATTAGAAAAATAATTTTTAAAAACTGGCTGGCTGTTAGTCCATAAATAGAACTCTTACCTTCTTACACACATTGTATGAGTTCTATGAATACTAAATTGAGGTAAAGAAATGGTCTTTCAATGTTGAGATTGTAACAAAAAAGTAAGGAAACAAATTTTATGTATATGGGGGGGTGGTAGGGTGGGTAGGGCTATGGGAAAAAATGAGAGTTGTGTCCTATACTGGTACAAATCCCCATTATGGAGTGCAATCATGATGTGTATATTTAATGTACCAATACAGATTAAAAAAAAAAAGAAATGGTCTTTCAAAGGCACAAAAATATACAGAGTTTATGATTGGGACTATAGGGCTTTCAAATGCCAGTTTTCTTGACTATATACAAAACACTTAATTTAAAGCCTCAATCCTTGTTTGTCAACTTGACCTTAAGTTCACAGTAAATAAACTATTTTTTTTATTATTTTACTGCAAATACATTTTGTTTATAGAGTCTGCTTAGACTTTTAAAAATATAAATGTAATTACTAGGAATGTGGAAGTTTGAAATATTTTTTTTTTAATTTTAAAGGAAGAATAGCAATCACAATGGCAGATTAATAAAGAAAACCTGATAAGGTTTTTATACAGAGCTGCCTCTGGAGACAGACAAGTCACTTTAGACATGTTTTAAGAGGCAATATTTATTGAACCTGATTTTATCACTAAATATGAAGCTGGAGTAGTTCGTCCCACCGGAATAAAGGTTGTGTGTGTTTGTGGAAGCTAGTAGGGGTGTGTGTGTGTGTGTGTGTGTGTGTGTGTGTGTGTGACAGAGAGAGAGAGAGAGAGAGAGAGGAGGAAGGAGGGCTCATGGGTGCATTCTGTCCAACGTGCTATAAAGTTGACATATCTTAGCACTATGTGTATAGTCATGTTAGAACGACTAGAAAAACGGGATGAGAGATTCTGCTATTTTAGGTACTATAAATCAATTCATTCATTGACTTTATTGATTAGATTGTACAAATTCTGAAATGACAGATATTGCTAACTTAAATATAATAGATTCTTTGTTAAACATGTATAAATCTATAGCGAACACAATGTCCTTACAGAAATGGAAATGTTACTTTTAGAAATAACATAGTTGGCAGTTGTCTGATAATATTTTAACATTTTTTCATGTTTTCTGATGATAAGTCCTTATTAATTAAAGTATGAAAAGATAGCAGTTACCAAGAAGTGATGGTTAAATTCAGATTTTGATTGAATAGTGCTAATCTTTGTGTTAGATAATAATTCTTGGAGTCAACAAAAGGGAGCACAATTCAAACATTTTTTTCTTTTTGTCGCTTAATCAAAATCATATTTCCTTTTTTTCAAGATCAGTTTTTTTATATTCACATGATTGGATTATTCTCACATGAATGTAAATAAATTAATAATTAAACATATTTTAAATAATATACACAAACATTACTTAGAATATTGAGACGCCAACCAGATACAGAGCCTAATTGTGATAAATAATAATAAAAGACATGGTCATTATACTTTATATAGTAGAGATGGATGAGTCTTTCAAAGGCATTCCCAATTCAGGAAGATTATACACCCTTGTAAACTGGCAGGTGAGTTGCTGATACTTTCATCTCATTATTATGCAATTAAATTTCGTATCTCCGAAGTAAATCATTTGATTAAGGTTTGCAAGCTTTAAATGACCATCACACATGAGACTAAATTTCTGTACTCTAAGTGGAGTATTGTTTGTTTTCATTATTTATAGAGACTATTAATGAAATTTATGATATTATTCTTCCCCCCCCCCTCTTTCTCTATCTCTCTTTAGACAAGGTCTTGCTTTGTAGTTAATTTCTGCTGAGCTAAGCTATGTAGCCCAGGCAAACCTCAAACTCAGCACTCCTCCTGCCTCTGCCTCCAGAGTGCTGGGATTACAGGTGTAAGCCACCACATCCAGCACTATCGTATGTGATGCTGATTGCTGGTTGAGGTGAGTCACTATGCCCGGCATTGTTATATGTAGTTACCAGGGATGAGGATCAACTGGGCACTTGTGCTAGCAAAGCAAGTCTCAGTACCACTGAGCTAATCCCAGGCCCTCTCCTTTCTTTTCATCTTTTTTTCTATTCACTCTTTCAACATTAATGCATTTACTTGTGAGTAATTTATTTATTTATTCAACATCTTTGAATGGTGTATTCGGTAGTATAAAAAGAAGCTCGAATAAAATGCAGAACATAATACAATTCTAAGATTTACTAAGAACAATGAGTACAAATTATTAAAAATGCAGAGAGGGGGAGGAATAGAAGAATCTCATGTGTCGGACAATGTTCTTTTATTTAATCTTTATTGGTACATTAAATATACACATCATGATTGCACTTCATAATGAGGATTTGTACCAGTATAAGACACAATTTAATTCTCATTTTTCCCATAGCCCTACCCACCCTACCACCCCCCCATGTACATAAAATTTGTTTCCTTACTTTTTTGTTACAATCTCAACATTTTCCCCCTTCACCTTATTTTACATTGAGCATTTTCTATTTCACAATATATAACATACAATGCTAGGACTCTTTTACATCTTTATTTTCTCATACCAGAGAAAAGATGTGATATGTACCTATCTGTGCCCTTTTTATTTCACTTATGAGGATATCCTCAAGGTACGTCCATTTAAGTAGATATGATTCAAACTTATCATTTTTATGGCAGAGTAATACTCCATTCTGTAGAAGAACCACAGCTTTTTTATCCAGTCTCCAGCTGATGGACACTTGGGTTGTTTCCAAGGTGTAGCAATCACAAATTGGGCTGCTATAAGCATGGGTGCACATATGTCACTGTAATATGAGTCTTTTAATTCTTGTGTGTATATACCTAGCAGGGCAATGGCTGGGCCAAATGGGACCGCCAATCCTAGCTTTTTTGAGGAATCTCCAAACTGATCTCCACAGGGGTTGTATGAGTCTACAGTCCCACCAACAGTGGAGAAGGGTCCTTCTTCTCCGCAGCCTCATTAGGACAATATTATTAATCACAGCAAAACTCTACTTTGCTCTATCATGATCTGTTAGGAGATCGTGGTCTCATCATCCAAGTAGGGAGATTGTAAAAAGCTGAGAGACATAATATATCTTTGCAGCAGCATGTGTTAAGATTATCTATGGAAATATGCCATGCATCTGAAAACAATGTCTATTATATCTGTGGCAATGTACAAATGTAATGAGAATCACAGTTCTAGACAGAGAAAAACATATATACTTAAAGGGTGGAGTTGCCTTAAATCTGTTCATTAGTTAACAGAGCTGAAGTAGTTATGTGCCATTGAGGTTCTGTGAGCTGTTACTTCAATGTTCACACAAGTAAATCATTAGTAACCTCTGAGTCCCTGACGACACCACACGACTCCCATGAGGGCTACCCTTCAAGTCCTTCAGCAAGTTGACAGTCAGTTCCATTTGCAACATCTACGCAGAGATTCTGTGAAATAAATTGCTGCCTTTTCCAGTGGTAGTACAAAGAATTTCCGGCCACCTCTGTATCATTATCTTTAATCATCTAACTTCATCTACAGTTTGATTTCTTTCCTTTTGGTCTTGATGTGAAATAGAGGACAAGATATAAATCATGCTCTATAGAACCTGTGGTCAAGAAAGTCCTACATGGATTAATACTCTGCGTCAATTTTCAAATATGGAAAGAATTTATACCTAAATATTGTATAACTTTGTTGTTTTGAACACAGGTAAAATCTGAACTGTACCTCATTGTTCGTAATTCTTTTTTTTTAATCTTTATTGGTATATTAAATATACACATCATGATTGCACTCCATAATGGGGATTTGTACCAGTATAAGACACAACTTAATTCTTATTTTTCCCATAGCCCTACCCACCCTACCACCCCCCCATATACATAAAATTTGTTTCCTTACTTTTTTTTTATTATCTTTATTGGTACATTAAATATACACATCATGATTGCACTCCATAATGGGGATTTGTACCAGTATAAGACACAACTTAATTCTCATTTTTTCCCATAGCCCCACCCACCCTACCACCCCCCCATATATATAAAATTTGTTTCCTTACTTTTTTGTTACAATCTCAACATTGTCCCCTTTCATCTTA